>JPSZ01000043.1:0-27705 GCA_002161795.1 Curvularia sp. IFB-Z10
TAGATTAAAAATAGTAACTTTTTCTTGTGGTCTTTTTTTATGTCACCCTACTGTATTATCCTAACTTAAAGTTTTATAGTCTAGTATATTAGAGGTACTTAAGGCTTATACTTATCCGCCCTCTTCTATATTAGCTTTTACCTCCCTATTCTACTCTCTAATATAATAGATAATAATTATATAATATAGTTACTTAAGCTATATAATACTATAGAGAAGTAGGATAGTAAAGAGTAGAGTTTCTCTAAGGCTATAGATAAGTATATAGTAAGTAAGTATAGCTACTAACTAGCTAATAAAGACTATAAAGGCTTATTTACCTATAATATATAGCTATCCTAGGCAGAGATAGGCAAAGCTACTATAGCGCACTGCGCAGGTTAGCTTATTCTAAATAATTAGCGCACCTACGTTAGTAAACCTCTTTTTATTGCGCACTCTCTTCTAGCTGCTATATAGCTACTACGCGAGATAGTAAGTAATACTACGCTCCTAGTAGCAGGTTAGGAAAGTCTTATTAGTGCTGCGCAGAATATTACTAGGAGGATGCCTATATCGCAGGACGTAATACGGGAGACGCCCTTTAATAAGATAGCTGTTAAGGAGGCGGCGCTAACTAATAGAGGAGCAGGAGGGGTGCCTGCGTCGCAGGACGTGGTATAAGAGACGCCTGTTAAGGAGGCGGCTATTAAGGAGGCAACGCCAACTAATAAAGAAGCAGGATAGGTGCTGCTATTTACGCAGAGGGCACCCTATACAATCTAACCCTCTCTAGCTCCCTCTACGCCCTTCTCTAAGCGCAGCCATATTAGCATTAATAAATTACCCTCCTCTTCTAAGCGTAGCCGCCTTAGCGTAAACTCTTTGCCTGCACCTAGCTTACCTACCCTAGATAATAATAATAGGGATAAGCAACCTATTTACTATATAATAACTACTACTAATAATAATTGCTAAGTAGAATAGTAGTAGAAGAAAAAACTAGAGGTCTAGCGTGCGAAAAAGCGCATTAAAATTAGTCTATAACTACTAGGACCTAAGGCTCTAGCTAAAGAACTCGCTACCTATAATACTATTAAGTAGAAAGATAAATTAAAAATTACTTAGATAATTAAGTAAATAGTCTTAAGTTTTACTATCTTATATATAACGTCTACTATACCTTACTATATAGTCTACATAATTTTAAAGAAGGCGTATACTATTAGAAACCTATTATTTTAATATAACGCAGCGTAGTTTTTATAGTTATAGTAGAAGTAAGGCACACTCTTTTAAATAAAAGTTAATAGTAAACAGCTTAGGTACTACGCTTAACTCTAGTAAGAACTTATAGCTAGCGCTTCCTAAGGCAGTAGCCCTAATTACGCGTTTAGCTTTGCCTAGGGCATGTATAAAGCGTACGACTAAGACCTAGCTATAGTCTATATTAGTTCTTAATAGGCGTTAGCTCTTCTAGAGGAAGCATATACTTAGAAGATCTAGTAGATCTAGCACTATAACCTAATATTAAGTAAGGACTATACACGTAACTATTATAGCAAGGGTCTTATCTATAGTAAGGTGTTAAGAGTATGGGATCTTGAGTGGAAGTAATATAAGACTTCTGGTGTCAAGACTCTAGGTGGTTGGTTTTCGCGGATGAGACGATGGTATGGTAGGCACAGTTCTTCGTAACAATCTATTGTAACTCGTAACTTAAGTTGAACACAATGAACCGTAAGGGCTCATTGCCTATGACTATATACTTGTGCTTCATGCACTCTGCTCAGTTGCTCAGTTGCGCCAAGCAGTACTGATCACTGAGCATCTTGCAGCTTGGCATGCAGAGTGCTCAGTTGCTCAGTAGTGCCAAGACATACTGATCACTGAGCAAGTCACGTGACTGTGACTTGGCAAGGAAGGCTGCGGCGCAGTGTCTCGGGTCGCATCCTTCAACTGTTACTGGTCCGAGGGCGTAAGGCCTTTCAGGATCGTAACACCATCCTCCCCTTCTATTGGCTCGTCCTCGAGTCGCTGGTTTTATCCCTGTTGTCCGTGGTCCGTGCTTGTGGGTCATGTGGGGTTTTCCGTGGCGCGCTATAACTGGGGCGATTCCTTGTCATAAGCGTCATCGGCTGCCTTGTTCACCATGCCCAAACAACAATCGTCGTCTAGTACCGTTCGTCGTCAAAACCTTGCTGATTTCATCGAGTCCTTTGGGAAAATTATGGTGCAGAAGTGTTCGGCGTGTGAGAAGAATAAGCGGGTGTGCAAGGTGCACGTTCGTTCTGGAAAGTGTAGCGAGTGTCTTCGTCGCGGGCAGCGTTGTAACGTCCGGGTCACCGAGTCGGAGTTCAAGCGTCTTGCTGCTGAGAAAGAGAAGTTGGAGAGTCGTTTAAAAGAGAGTCGCGAGGCGCAAGATGCTGCGATAAGGCTTCACGAAAAGGCCTTAGAGGAGTTGCGGGTTCATCGTGCCCGGGAGCAGCGGTTGCGTCTTCAGATGGATTTGTTGGAGAAGCGTGCGGAGGAGGCGATTGCCGTGGAGGGTCGCGAGATCGAAGAGCTGGAGCGGGAAGAGTTGCTCGAGTTTGGCGAGTCCGATCTGACGATCAACTTGTCTCCTAGCACCTGGGGTGCCTTCGAGGGGTTGCCCGTCGATTACTGGGAGCCTCTTGATCCGAATTACTTGGCTTCTGTCGGTGGTACTGCGTCAGGCGCTGGCGGCAGTTTGTGAGGTTTGTCTCTGGTTCCCATGTATTTTCGCTGTCTGGGTATCCTAACCATTTGACTAGGTATTCTGTTTGGTTGCGCAAAGTTCGATGCGCTAAAATTTTCTCGACTTCGAATTCGTTTTCTTCTTCTGTTTCGTAATGAAATGTTTCCTGTAATGGCGTACTTGGGTCTGCTGGTTCTAGTAACTTAACGTGGAACCTTGGGTGTATCCTGGCGTCTGGTGGTAGATCGAGTGTATAGGTGACTGGTCCGTTTTGTTCTGAAATTAAAAATGGTCCGACTTTAATGTTGTCCAATCCCTTGCTTGGTCGTGTCGTTCGTAGGTTCTTTGTGAGTAGGTATACTTTATCCCCCTTCTTTAGCTGAGGTGCCATTTTTCTTTTCTGGTTAACATATGAAATGCTTTGGCGTTGTGCCTTCTCGAGTGATTCTCGTAATTCTTCGTGGGTTTTCTTCCATTGTTCAGCTGTTGCAATAGCTGCTTCTGTTTTCATACTTGGTAACGTTCGTGTAAAGAGATTTGGGTGTCTCCCGTGATTTGCGTAAAACGGTGTTTTTCCTGTTGATTCTGATATTTTGTTGTTGTAGGCCATTTGTGCCGTTGGTAGTAGTTGTACCCAATTATTTTGTTCTTGATTAACGTAGATGCGTAAGTATGTTTTCATTGTTCGATTTGTTCTTTCTGTTTGTCCATCGGTTTCTGGATGGTAAGCTGTGGATAGCTTTCTTTTCGTTCCTATCGCGGCCATGAGTGCGGTCCAAAAGTTGGATGTGAAGAGCTTGTCTCTGTCACTCGTGATTGACTTTGGTATGCCGTGATTCCTGATGATTCTGTCGTTGATGACATGCGCGAGCTGTACTGCGTTGTAATCCTTCCTGAATGGTATATATTCCGCTTGTTTGGTGAACCTGTCTACTACAACTAGTATCGCGTTGTAGGAAACGTTTGTTGCAGGGTCTCTTGAGACTGGTAAGCCTGTAACAAAGTCCATAGAAATGTCTAACCAGGGTGCTTCTGGAAGCTCTTGAGCTTGCATTTCTCCGTACGGTGCGTGAGTACCATGCTTGTTCTTCTGGCAGTGTTCGCATTTGGCGATGAAGGTAGCAACTTTATCCTTCATTTTGCTGAATTCGTAGTTTCGTCGAATCAGTTCTATTGTTCTTGCAATTCCTGGATGTCCGTGTACAGGGTCGTCGTGGTGTTGTCGGATGACTGCGTCCTGTAATTCTTCTGGTACATCGTTTCTGATCTTGATGATGTTGTTGATGGTCCTAGCTGGTTCTAGCGATCCATCTTCGTTTTGCTTTAGTATCGCGGTATTAATGATTTCTTTGGATCCTGCGATGTCTGGTCTTCGGCTGAGGGCGTCTGCTCTACCGTTTTCTTTTCCTGGTGTGTACACAATCTTGAATTTGTATTGTCCTAGTAGTTCAGCCCATCGGGTCTGTCGTCGGTTAAGTACTTTGGTTGTCGTAAAGTTGACTAGGTTTTTGTGATCCGTGTAGATGGTGAGTTCGGAGCAGCTTTCTGCGTATACTCTCCAATGTTGTAGACATGCTACTATGGCTAGTAGTTCCTTGTCGTGTACGTCGTATCGTTCTTCTGGTCCTGAGAACTTTCTTGAGTAGTATGCTATCGGATGCCATTTCCCGTTGATCAATATGCTGGCACAGCCTCCTAGGGCTAAGTCCGATGCGTCGGTTTCAAACTTCAGTGGGTGTCCTGGGATGAATATCTGGAAACATGGTGGTGTGATACATGCTTTCTTGAATGTCTGGAAGGCGTCCTCTGCTTCCTTGTTCCACACAAACGGTGTGTCTTTCTTTGTTAGTCGTGTCAAAGGAATGGCTATCTTTGAGTAATCCTTGATGAACTGTCGGTTGAAGTTCAGGAATCCTAGGAATGATAGTACTTCCGTTACGTTCTTTGGTGTTGGCCAATCTTTGATGACTTGAATCTTTTCTTCGCTCATCTGTACTCCGTCTTTCCCTACTACGTAGCCTAGGAAGTTGACCTTAGTCTTGTGGAATTCACACTTCTTCAACTTGAGTCTGAGGCTGTATTCATCAAGGACCCTTAGTACCTTCTTGACGTGTTCAGTGTGATCCTCTTCATTCTCTGAGTAGATCAGGATGTCATCCAAGTATGCGATGACAAAGATATCCAAATATGGTCTGAGTACGTTGTTTATGAGTTCCTGGAATGTGGCTGGGGCGTTCGTAAGCCCAAACGGCATGACTGTATATTCGTAGTGTCCGTATCGTGTTCGGAAGGCCGTTTTCCATTCTTCACCTTTCTTGATCCTGATAAGGTGGTATCCATCTCTGAGATCTAGTGCTGTAAAGATCTGTGCGCGAGATAATCGATCCCGAAGTTCTGTAATGTTCGGTAGTGGGTATCGATTCTTGACCGTAATATCGTTGAGTTTTCTGTAGTCCACACACAGCCGATCCGTACCGTCCTTTTTTGGTACAAACATGATGGGGTATCCAGCTGGTGATTTCGATGGTCGTATGTAGCCTTTGGCTATAGCCTTGTCTATGTACTCTCGTAGTACTGCAAGCTCTCTTTCCGATAATGTGTAAATTGGGCCGAAAGTCGGTTGCTTTCCTTCCTGCAGGACTATCTCATGGTCCCAGGGTTGGTGCTTTGGTAATGCCTGGGCATCTACCACTTCCTGAAAGAGATGTTCAAACTCTTTGTACTGTTCAGGTATCTCGGGAGTTGCGCTTTTCTCCTTTCCTCTCGCTTCGTGATCCGTTGGCCTAGTTTCGGTATCTGCGGAGTCGGACTTCCTACTCTGGGAACTATCCTTAATCGGGTTCACTGGTACGTTAGTGATGTTGCACTGCTTGGCAATTCTTCCCTCATCTACCATCAAACTCTGCCGATGCGTAGGTTGGCTTGCGGTTGCGCTCCATCCGCAGCATTCAAATTGGAACACCTTCGACTTCCAGTCGATCCGCGGGTTGTGTTCTCGTAGCCATGGGAGTCCTAAAATGATGTCGTGGGTAGCTAGTCCAAAGACATCTAGGTCTATGTTCTCCTCATGCTCTTGGATGCTGAGTGTCACTTGCTTGACCTCATCTGTTATCTCGTTTTCGTTTGGCATTGGTTCGCCGTTGGCAACATGTAGTGGGTATGGCTGTTGTTTCCGCTGTATCTTGAGTCCGGCTCTTTGTACTGCGTGCGCTGAAACATAATTCGCCTGTGATCCTGAGTCCACTAATGCCTGCATCCGTATTCCGTTAAGCTTCGTCGTGAGCTTTATCAATCCTAGGGGTTCTAATGCGTTGATTTCCCTGGAGGGGCCCTGCCTTCGTGGCGCTGGCCTAAAAAAGACTGTGACTCTGTGAATCCGTTGGAGTCCTTCTGTGTGCGGTGTAGTTCGCATTCGTCCGCGAGGCACGTGTGCCAATCCTTCTGATTGCACTCTCGTCGGACCTTCTTTCCTCGAGTGATCGGTCGCGTTACTTGCATGTCGACGATGCTCGTTGGTTCCTCGATTCCTGGAAAGTGTTTTACTGCACGTTTGTCCCATAGGTGCTTTGGGCAAACTTCTTTGGTGCATTCGTACCATTGCCATTTGCACTTGGGTTGTCCGGGTATCGCGTTGGCTTGCCATCCGGCTCCCATCTTATCTGAGTAATGTGCGGGGCAGTAATCATGTGTACACGCTGTCCATGATAAATTGGTGTGCTTCTTGTTCCTTGCATCGTACCAGTACCAATTGGTGTTGCCTTGATCTTGCTTCCAATTTTCTTGTACTTGCTTAGCCCATCGTGGCGTTTGCAGTTCTTTGCCTTTTGCTAGCTCTTGTTCGTGTGCGAGTTCGGCCTTCAGTCTGTTGATGTTTGCTGTGATGTGTGCGTATGATGGTAGTCGTTGTGTGATCTTGATTTCGTAAAAGTCGATGTCCGATCTTAAGTTCCACAGATCTTGGTACATCTCAAGTAACACACTGGTTTGTCGTTCGTTGTAGTTGTACGCTACTTCAGGTCTGTTCATGATTGTTCGCAACTGGTTGATCCATAGCTCTATTTTGACTGGATCATCTTGATCGTGGTTCTTGCTGAGCTGCAATGGTGGTGGCGTAAGTTCCGGTGAATCTGGTAGTGCGCTGTCTTGTCGCTTAAGACGTGGTGTAGCTGGTCGGTGTTGCTTCTTAAAGCGGGCCATCTTACTGTGCTTCGTAAGAGGTTCGTCCGGTTCAGCTTCTAGTATCTCACTGAGCTCCGATCCTTCTGGAGTCTCGTATTCTTCATCGCTGAGTGGTTCAGCTTCGGAGGTGTCTTCCGATGTGGTGAGCGTGACATCTTCCAATCCGGTGATGTAGCTCTCGTCATCTGGATCGTAGGTGATCCTTGCTTTGGTGATGACGTTCCATCCTTCGTCGTCGTCGAGCTCTGTCTTGCGCAGCATGTTGAGCTGTCGCTTGACCTTATTCTTGCTCTGACAATCTCGTGCCATGTGGCCTTCTTTTCCACATGCATAACAGCTGAACTTCTTCTTATTCCTGCCATGCTGACCCTTAGGTCGCTCAGGTCCCTTGCCTTGGTTAATGTTGTCGAGGTGCATGGGTTCGGCACCATGCCCGGTGTAGGCTCCTGGGGTCCTGGGCACATAGGCTCGCTGTCTTCCCATGTTGGGGTATGAACGTCGGTTGTTTTGTTGTCTAGGCCGATCGTTCGTATTTCCTTGGGTACGTGTTCCCTGATTAAACAGTCGTTCTTCCAATGCGAGTTCGTATAACTCGTTGTCTAGCCTAATGGCTTCTTCTTGTAGTTCCGTGAGGTTGGTGACGTTGGTTCCGGTTCTCATAAGTTCTCTGCGTACGGATGGTTTGAGACCTTGTCGGTACATACGCATGAGAGCGTTGTCGTCCCATTCGATCCTGGTCGAGTATTGTTGGAATAGGGTAGTGTAGTCTGCGGCTGACTTGGTTTGCTTCAAAGTCTGGATTTTCTGTTCCGCAATAACTGATTCCTTGAAAGGTGAGAAGTTCTGTCGCATCTTGATCTTGAACGCATCCCAATCTTCGACTAGATTGGTGTTCTCAGAATCTTCGATGGAGTCGTCCATGTAACGTTGGATGATGGGGTTGGCCCATTTCTCTGCGTCGCCTCGTAGGTAGGTGGTGGCCAAGACAACCTTGTCGTTGTCTTCGATCTTGTCTCCGGCCAAGTGGAGGCTATTATAGCGTTAATTAAGCTAGTATATCTAGAGCTAATAAAAAAGTACTATAAAGTCTTTTGCGCGCGCCTTAAGTAGGCTATACGCTAGCACTCTATAGTATAGGGCCTAGGCTAGAGCAGTCTACTCTTAATCCCGCACGAAGAGATTCTAAATAGTTAGATTAAGCGCACTCTTTATATAGAAGAGCTATATATCTTTATTAACTTAGTAAAATAAGAGTAACCTAAGCTTATAGACGCAAGTAAGGCGCTTAAAAGCTAGCTAGGGCTAAATAGAATTACTAGTAGGCCTATTAGTTAAAAATAGGCCTTAAGTATTAAGTCTAATAGTCTATTAATTAGCTATAAGATAGAGGAGATTCTAGATAGCAAAAATAATAACGATAGCGAGCGTAGTAGAACGCTGCAGTTACTAGTAACGCTAGAGAGTACTGTATCTACTATACTATTACGCTAGATATTATTACTTAAGCTATTCTACCTAGTTAGTTAAGTAGAGGGTAATAGGCTAATATATACTAATATCTATACTTATAATTTATTTATAAATATTATTATTTATATATAAGAGCTATAATTTATATAGGTAAGTTATAACTTATATATAATAGCTATAATTTATAAGCGCGTGTTATAACTTATATAGAAGTTAAATTTTAGAGGTGCACTTTAAGTGTTAAGGTAGCATATGCTTAGGGTTAGCTGCACTTAGGGTTGCGCGGGGTTGGCTGCACTTAGGGTTACTTAGGGTTAGCTGTTCTTAGGGTTAGCTGCACTTAGGGTTAGCTGTTCTTAGGGTTAACAGCCCCTGCTGCTCTGAACCCTAAGCGCGTTTTAAGCGAGAAAGAGGAACATTGCTAGCAAAACTATATATACTTGCGATTTACCTAAACTTATATAAATTACTCTAAAATTTAGATATAAAATTAGTGTGTATACCTTACACGTCTACTATAAGTTGCATAGATTATTAGGCATAGGAAGAGCAAACGTTTGCACTCTGAAGTTTCAAACGTTTGCACTCGATAGTCCATGCCTAGCTTCTGCCATTTGGTGTAAATTCAAACGTTTAGACTCCAAACGTTCGTGTAATAGAGTGAGTGCCCACGCGGCATTCACTCTAGGCTAGCAAGAAAGTTCTTAATGATAATCTCCTAGCTTTCAAAGGTTCTTCCAAAACCTCAGGTAACAATCGTGGATCAGAGTCCATAATCTCTCCAGTACGAGTATTCCTGAAGAAGTCACATATCATGGGATCATCCGAATTCAGGTCTCTACCCAGTTCTTTCAGATCAATTCTCTCCCACTCGGGATGCTGCTGGAGTTGTGGGTCCTCCATGGTAATTTCATCAGTTTCAGCGTTGTAAAACCGGTATTCCTCTCTGAAACGATTCTGTGGATGCGGTAACACCCTCACTGACCAGGGGCTGGGCAAAGGTCCTAACAAAGCGATCGCATCGTGGAGACCATAGATGAAGCAGTAACCAACAAGTTGAAATTTTCCATCTTGTTGTGGGCGTAACATTACTGGCTGGTCGCAGCCAAGAAATACGGATATGATGTCGTCTACTAATTGCATCAGATCTGAACAATAAGATCTCTGGTAAAGCTCCTACCTGGTTTTGTGCCACTCGGTACTAGTCCGATGTAACCTTCATCTGTAGTCACATATGCGCGTCCAACAACGCAATTATAAGCACGGTTAATCAAGGAGATTGAATTGTCAAACTGATCTTCTGGCCTAGCAAACTTCAAAAGCTCACCAAACAATGCAGGTATCTGATTTTGTGACTTCCATGCTTCCAGCGTAGGCAAATACGTATTCTTTGGCCATCTGTCCCGTGTTCTGTTTTGGAGGAGGGTTATGGCGTAAGCAACTAGGAGACTATCCCCAGTTACGTACCTGCGGTTATACAAATCCTTTGGCTCCCAAGATCGGACTGTTTGGAGATCCTCTTTAGGCAAGCGGGATAAAACTGGATCGCTTACTGTGCGCACAGTGGCGCACTGCAGACCTGTAACCTCTAGAATATGTGGTTGGCGGTATGTGAAATGCAGCCGGGAGTGCCCAGAACTGAGCTGCTGTCTCAAACCCCACATTCCAGTTGGAACGGATGCGGTCCAGTCAGGGACCCAGGTTGGGCCAGCGATCTTCCGAAAGGCCAACTCACAGGAAAACAACTCCCAGCGCCTAACATGATTGATATGGGCGAGGAATGAAGCCTTGTATGTCTCTCCAACATCTACATCGGGAGAGTAATCAGGATGGATCTCCTTGGCAAGTCTAGCTGGTATCATTCCCAGTAGGCCATAAAGCTTGTCTTTGGCGTTGGAGCAGAGTTGAAGGCGGGAGTGCTCCAACAACAGCATGAGTGTCTTACCCCGGTAATCTTCAGCGAGTCGCACGCATTCTAGTGCCAAGTTCCGCAGCCCATGTCGAGGTAAGCTGTTTCTACTGTAAAGACATGTAACGGCACGTCGAAAGTTTGACCATGGAATTATGTCGTTTCCACATTGCAGGACAGCAAGACGATTAGCCAGCCCAATCTCTTGCATCACCCAAAGGCGTCGAAACCAAGGGCGGTCCAAGAGATGGTATATCTCATTCCAGATTTCCGCATCATAAGGAAGTTCCCATGCTTCACTAACCCAGTCTTTTTTCTCTGCTTCTGGTGAAGCTACCTTGAGTCCACTCAAAGTAACTTCAAACTGAGCACCGAGATGTGCGAGAGTTGACATTGCCAAAGTGCTACTCCCTTCCTTTGGTCCAAGCCAAACAATAACTCGACATGCAAGCTTGTATATATCTTTCATGCGTTGAACCTGATCTTCCCTTTCTTTGGTGTCAACTTGATTTATGCAGAGTGAATCCACCCAAAGCCTTCGAGACTTGTCTTGGTACCGGAGATGGCGTAAGGCTATGGCAAGATTTCGGCCGACTGAAGTGACAAATGGTAGATCACCAATCATATCCGAAGATAGGTCCGGAACAACTTTGACGGTCTCGGAATCGTGTTGTAGTCCCCAGACGTAGGAGAGCGCTTCATATCCTGGCTCGAAATCCCAGAACTCTTCCTCAGAAGGAGGTCCGTAAAGCGAGTGGTCAACATCTTCTCCAGGATGTGTCCAAACGGATTTCTGAATATATTCTGATCCTTGGCAGAAGAGAAACCTCCCATCAACAGTTTCATGAGCAACCCATCCATCAGGCAGAGTCTCCTGCAGTTCTTTCTGGGTAATCTTCTTCCTCTGTGGCTCACCAGGATCCACAAGGGTCTCGTGTGAGATCTTGATCTCAACATCATCAGCGAAGTTTCCAGGTAATAATGTGATGATTCGAATATCCTGTATCTTGTCAACAAGCGGTTGATATTCGAAAGGCTTCAGGAACATCTTCGGCTTGCTTGCAGGAAGTTGGTGCTTGTCCAACTCCAATCCCTTCGAATTAGGTTTAGGTGGTGCCATGATCAACGCGAATGCCACACTTATGTTGACTGAGTGGTGATCTGAACGTGATTGAAGAGGGATTTTAAAAGTGAAGTTGAAAATAGCTCATTCACATAAATCTAGTAATGTAACGTGAATGTGACAGATTATGAAAAACCTTAAATGATGCGGTCTGTATGTAAGGCGAGTTTTAAAATCTTGTGGTGTCGCGATTTTAGCGTTGAGTTGGTGGCCAGTGATCGTGGGCGGCAGACATCGGTTCCCTCCTCAGCTGTATGATGTCAGCCGCACATGGTTAACAGCCGTCACATGGCTACAATAGCGGGGCACCCTGTCATTACAAAAAAAAATGGCAGTGGTCTGCGCATTGTACCGCTATACCTGTCTAGGTGGTGGCCTCAGAAGCCTTTATAGCCGTGCGGTGTGCGTTTGTAGCACTATTGCACTAATTCCTTGCTGCTAGATAAATTTCTTATTATTTTACAGGTTTTTTAGGGTTTTAAAGCTAACATATTACTATTACTAGCTTCTTTTATAGTGTTAAGATCACTAAATTTTTATTTTAACTTAAAGATTTAGATAGCTTTTAGCCTGTACATGCCTTTGCGGCATCTAATTAATCTATTTTGAGATATTACTGTTGTAGCTGGCTCTACTTATACTATAGAGCTGCATAGTGGTAATGTTATTAAGATAGTGCTGTACGCGCTCTTTTATAATATTCCATGTAACGTGCTCTATAAGCGAGCTAATCACCCAAGCGAGCTGATCACAAGCGAGCTGATCACCCAAGCGAGCTGATCACAAGCGAGCTGATCACCTAAGCGAGCTGAGCATGCCCCACTAGTGCGTCGCTGTTAAGTTAATATTACGCACTTTTATTAACGTTGTGGATAAGTAAGCGCTACACCCTAATAACCTTATACACGTTTTATAAGCGCGTAGCTCTATTATATTAGAGATGTTTAAATTTGTATTAAGATAGTAGATTGATTAGTAACGCACTCTATAGGTTAGCCGCGCACGCTATCTATTACTATCACTAAAACCCCTCCTCTATAGTCTAAAATATGGTTATAATAAGCTTTATTAAGTTAGGCGTAGAATCCTATATAGAAAGTACTCTAGCACGTTAATTACTAAGAATCTAATAGAAGATATTATAGAACTTTATAGTCTCTTTAAGTAATAATATTACATTACGTTAAATAGCCTAACGTATAAGCTATGTATAAGATTCTTTTAAAGTATTTTACATATTATTGTGTAGAGCCATCACGTCTAATAGTAGTGTTACAGTAGAAGTTGATAGGATCTTGGCAGAGTGGCAATCTCGCTATACTAGCAATCTTGCTATACGGACACGTTATAATTAGTTTAGAATCTCTTTTATCTTTCTTAACTACGTGATTGTAATATTAACAAAAGGTAGTGGGTGGATTGGGTTTTGATAACGTGAAGCGCTAAGAGAATAGATCGCTGCACCAGACTGTATTATGGCACGAGCTGAGTTTGCTTTCTGTCCACAAGTTGCCCTAGCTCCATTAATCTACCCTAGCTCCGCCAATTTACCTGCAGGAAGAGAGGGGTTTCAAGGATCGACCCACAATAGTTAATGCCGAAGCCACTTATCTAATCATGACATGTTAATCATGGATAAGCTGTCGTTACAATATTGCTGAATGATCAACTATAGTTAGTTGCTATTACTTTCTTTGATAATTTCGCAAATCGCAATGATGAGAGCCAACAAAACAGTTCCAGACCACGGTGCAACAATTGCCCTAGCAACGGGGAATGACGTTAGTGCCAAAGACGAGCAGTGCAAAATTCCACCTTCAGCGCTTCTACAGGTTCTTCAGGGAGTCCTTACGGCCACAAAGACGCTGGGCCATGACGAAAAGCCGGTACTTCAGTGGATTTCATCGCACATAACGACATGTTCCAAAACGGGGGACCGCGACGATATGGCACTTTCAATCTCAGATTGGCGCGGTACAATAGCATCAGGTTTTGCCAGAGACAATGAGGACACACGGCAGATTGCCAATATGGCTTTGGGCGTTGCATTTCTACGTGAGAAGTGCCGTCATGAACATAGTGCCACTGCCGCTGATCTCGAGCTCATTTGGCGTCTGATTCACAACGCTATCACTAGTCAATCGCTCAAACGGCCTCTCTTCAGTGCGTTCCGCAGCGCCCAAGGACTGCTAGCCATTCCGCTCTGTAGCCTCTTGAAGGATGGATGCATCGACGAGCTCTGGCGGTTCCACATATGGCTACCAGACGGCCAGCGTGGAAATCCTGATTTCTCTATCCACTCTCACCAGGCTTTCGGCCAGAGCTGGATACTAGCTGGTGAAGTGGAGAATCTCCAATACAAGGTCGAACCTGCGTCCGATCCAAATATTGCCACTCACGCTGAGTACTCGCTAAACTGGAACGATGGGAAGTCTAAAACGCATAGCACAACGTATAGGACACACCAAACATACTCCATCGCGGTGAAAACAGAAAAGCTAGTGTACGTGACCCCGAAAAGCTCAGCAGTGCACATGCGCAACATGACCTACTCGGTTCCTGCGTCAACATTTCACAGCACGGTGGTGTCACTCGATATCCTACATGCCACGCTCTTTGTTTTTGATTCCCGACGCGGATTTGTGCATGACGCGCGTGTTCTGGGCCCAAAGGATGCAGAGTCTTTTACTCAATACCGTGACCCTGCTGGCATAACGGCAGCGGGTCTTGCAGCCGTGGTTAATGACGTCCGAACCTTGGAGATGTTGATGGAGCAAGGACGGCAGTACGATCAGAGGAGGAAGTGGAAGAAGGCATTATGCGCATTCAGGAGTGCACTCCAATTGTGCGATTCTGTCCACGATTTCCTGAATGCGGCCCGTTGGAGGAGTCTGCTCCTTGACGAAATTGAGAAGGTAGACCGAAAGTTGGAAAGTTGAATATAGACTTCACCCCTACCTACCTAGTATCACTCGCCTGCCTACATGGCAGCGAACTGACAGGATCTAACTCGATCATGCCCCCTTGCGGCTTAGTCCTGGTACCTAGTATAGATGCACCTTGGCGCACACCTCTTGATCTGTCTTAATTCGCTAATCATTATCCTATAGCTTCTAGGACAGATGAAGTACTTAGATAGACGAATTACCTACTATACTAAGATTCTACTAACTTTATAACTATTACATAACGTAGTTTACAAGCGAGCCGCCCATACAAGCGAGCCGCCTACCTCACTAACTTTAATCGCTTCTATAAGCGTGTAGCTGCACTATATTATAATATTATAGATATATATTAATATAGTAGATTAAGTAGTATCTAGTATATCTTTCTTGCACATGCGTGAGTTATAACTAGCCTCTTTGCACCTGCTGCAGCGCGTTAGAGCCTGGCGGCTAGGACCTAATCGCTCTTCTTCTTAACGCTCTTTATCAGTAATCTGCTAATTAGCCTTATATTAAGCAAGTAGATTCTCTCTAGCTCTCTTTATTATTACTTCTTGCTTCTATATCTACTTTTTTTTACACTACCTACGCTTTATTACTGCCTTATTAGCCTACTTAAGGCTAGCGATCCTCTTACGTATTAGCTTAGCTAAGAGCATTATAATCTTGGCGCCCTTCTTAAGCTAGTTAATGTTAGAGAATAAGCTACTTAGCTGTTCTCTAGCTATCAGGATTCTCATCAGAATCCAGGTGCTCAGGATCACACCCGGATTCTGTGATCGATCTGATCTGATCGATCACTAGGAACTACTCTGATACAGAGCTATCTATCTGAGACAAGAGATATTATGATCTACACAATGCCACGTAAGCTACTCTAGTAGAAGCTACTAGAAGGATACTACTAGAGTAGGATAAATAGCGATAGATCTAGTAGATAGCACTGCAGAGGAAGTAGAGCGAAGAGCACAGAGTGAACAGATCACTGTATTCTAGTCAATTCAATTCTCTCCTCTCCCCTAGCACATATCTTGTCTCTCTCTTTCTAGAACCTTCCTATCTGCCTCTGAGTCTATAGTAGAACAAGTAGCAACGTCTACCTCTAAGTCTGCTGTAGGACAAGCAGCCTCGCTTCTATATTTCTACACTTTATAAGAAGAATAATAATTATACGCTCTATATTTTATTTTACTTATTTTATTTACTTTAGTCTCTTGATACTAGCTACTTCTTACTATTAAAACGCGCTTATAGCTATAAAGTAGAGAGCCTAATATATAACTATATTAACTATATTACTAAGCCTAAGTTTCTACTAGCGTTTAAGGTAGCGTTTGTAAAATCTTCTGCAGGCTTATAACCTGTAGAAGTGTGTAGAAGCGAGGCTGCTTGTCCTACAGCAGACTTAGAGGTAGACGTTGCTACTTGTTCTACTATAGACTCAGAGGCAGATAGGAAGGTTCTAGAAAGAGAGAGACAAGATATGTGCTAGGGGAGAGGAGAGAATTTGAAAGAGAGTGACAAGATATGTGCTAGGGGAGAGGAGAGAATTGATTGAATAGTCTTGATCAGATTCGCGTGACCGTTCTTCTCTGATCTATTACCTCTGACCTCTGACTCTACCTCTGCAGAACTATCCACTAGATCTATCGCTATTTATCCTTCTCTAGTAGTATCCTTCTAGTAGCTTCTACTAGAGTAGCTTACGTGGCATATTGACGATTGTAATACATCTTGTTTCCGATAGATAGATCTGTATCAGAGTAGCTCCTAGTGATCGATCGGATCGATCACAGAATCCAGATAGCGAGAACAGCTAAGTAGCTTATTCTCTAACATATTAGAGTTTAAAAATAGATATTATATTACCTAGTTAGGAAAAAGACTACCTACCTAGACCTAACCCTCTAGCCCTTATACTATAGTTAACTCAAATTATACTTTGTTATAAGTTATTACTTAACAAGATTAATACTCTATTATTTTATTTAAAATTAATTATCTCTCTATATTAGTTACGCTTATATAACTCTTTTCTATAGAATTACTAGATAATTACATAGATCACTACTTTTAGCTACCTTGCCCTAACCTAGACTAAGAATAGAGAAGTATAGTTAAACCTTATGTAATTTATAGGCTATATTAGTAAATACTAACTCTTTATAATGTTTTATTAAATATTTTACACTATAGCTATTATATACTTATAAAAAGTAGTTTATTAAACGCACGTAAGTTTTTTATATTTATAATAGAAGTTATATCTGTTTTAGATATTATTCTAACTTTAGTTCTACTTATAAGTAAATTCTGCAGAACTAAGGTCTAGAAAGTTGCTAAGAAATTAAGAACTAAGGTTAATTCTAACCTTAGTTTTGTTAGGGATTAATAATAGAAGCATTCTTCTATAGGAGGTTTAAGAGGTTACTAACATTCCTTTATGCACTAGCATCCCTTCCTTAGCAGGATGCCAAGTCACGTGATCATCGCCCTGCGGTGATTATTACCTTCTGTCGTGGACGCCTAATAGTCTCTTACCACGCGACCCTTCCTTAACCAGAGATCCTTCTTGTTACTTGTAACATTATTATACAGAGCGTCGGGTCAAGTTTAATAGAGGTGGCCGGTAACTAGTAGAACATGGTACTCGTGTTTTCACACCACTCTAGCCCACAGTGGAGTAGTGGGCCATAGAACGGTGAAGAAATCATGGAAGAACCTTAAGTGCAAATTTCTTTTGCTGCAAGTCCTGCGCGCGACAGTGGCTTCGGTTAGTAGCGAATCAGATGCAGTTCTATCGCTTCTCAAACCCATAACAAGCAAAGCAGGGCAATAGTATTTTCAGCCGCACCTGAGCAACATAACATACTAAGGGCCTGTTCGGCACCTAGTTTCAGCTCAGCTCAGCAGGAGATTTCAGCGTTTTTTACTAGTGGGGCGGGCTATACTATATTAGACACCAAACTAGAGAGGCTGTTCAGCTACTCTCCAGCTTTAGCTTAGTAAGTCACGTAATATAAAAAATGTAACTTTCTACGATATAGTACGCGTCTATAAGGTTGATATATGAAGGCAGCCTATTACGTGACCTTAGCGAGCTAGAACTATTACCTATGAGCAGCGGTTGCGAGCTGGAGTGCTTAGCATCTACTTTAGGTAATTAACAAGGTAGATGTAAGGACACAGCCCTAGGCCACTGCGCCAAACAACCTTGCAAAAGGTAAGTAATGGCAAAGTTACCAGACTTTGCCTAGGATAGTAGATATAGATAGCTAAGGAGCACCAGGTCCTTACAGTAGATCAAGCACTACGCATAGTTTAAATCCTTCATGGCAACGCTAACGAACTAGACCTCCAGACTGCTTTTGGTTTAGCCCAGCTGAGCTGAGCTGGAACTGCAGCTCTGCCGAACAGGCCCTAAATTCTCAGCAATCCTGGTTCATCTGTCAATCCCAAATTTCTCTCTAGCCTCGCCTTTAAGCAACAACTAGTACAAGCAATAGCAACTACGATGAATTACAACGCTACCGGTCCGACGAGTGAAACCTTTGGAGGCGATGAGTTCTCCAACAACCTATTTTCCGATCTGGCTCCTCTCCTTACACTATTTGGAGAACAGGTCACGAAGCAATTCTTGAGCATGAGCATGGGATGGGCAGACGATATACTTCTTGCCATGGGCCCACTCGGCATTATGACTGTTATCGTCAGTGCCATCCGAGTCGGGGGTGTCAAAGTATTGAAAGCTTTTGTCGGGAGGTAAGTGTCTCTGACAAATAGCGATTAGCGTCTGCACGAGTTGATCAGTGCGTAGAGCCCGAGAAAGCAGAGCGAACGCAGAGAAAGAAATCCTGTCTTCAACTTCAGAAGATGTGTGCGAGTTGTGGACGGGTCAAGAGATTGTTCGTGAACTCGGCAATCCGGAAGGCATGAAAGATCTGATCTTATTGGAAAAACCTATTCAGATTAAAGCCAACAACGAGAATACTGAGTCAAGACGAGTTCTAGATATCGCTTCCGCATATTCTCTGAACATTCTGGCTTGCAAGAATATCGATGAAGAAGACTTGATCAACATCAGCAATGGTGCGCCAAACATCTCCCTCAACGTCCGGAACTCCACAGCCTCATCGAAAGAGCTAATTGCATTCGCTGCCGTTGGTACCGTACTCCAAGTCAGTGGCCTGGTTTTTCCTGCAATCACCACTTATTTTCTCAAGTGGAGGAAGGGTAACTCAGCAATAGCTGGGTACGGCTATCCGTGTTTCGCGGCGGGTACCATAGCGGTCATAGTGGGTATGATCTTCTGTGGTCGCGTGATCGAAGGGAGCACCACGGAACATGAATTTGATCGATCTAGTAACTGGTCAACAAGACATATAGGGAAGGTGCAGGTCATGCGACTGCAGAAAGCCTGCACAGTTAGCGATCAGCATTTTCCGTCTTATGCAATCTTCAACTCGCCTGAAGATCTCCGGATTCGAACTTCAAGACTTAACGGAATTGATCATAGGTATGGAAATTGTTCTTATACATATTCGCATGCTAATAATCCATACCTAGCCGAATGGCTGCCCTTGGCACATTGACGGCTGTAATCGGATTCGTGGCACAATTTGTCGGCTTACGCGCGCTGCATTGGTCTGCAACAATATTCCAGCTAGCCATCATGCTCATTATGACTGTCATAAGATCATGGGTCCGCCGTGGACTCGCGGCAGAACCCAAGTTCTACGAGCTTCTGGACGGCCACGAACTCTCCTGGGTTACACTTTATATCCTTCGCAACGATAGGATGGGTTGGTTAAGAGAAAGAAAAGAAACGTCACAAAAATCTATAAGTAAACCCAGTTCAAATTTAAATAATACCACATCAAGGCATGAAACTGTGGGATGCCCCCAAAACCAGTTCAGACCATCCTCCGAAGCCGGTCAATGGCAAATCGCGGGGGCGGCGACACCCGAGCGAATGTTCGCAAAATGGACCTTTGGAAAAAAGTTTCCATACGTAGTATGGAACAGCAGCAGCCTAGAGGCGTCCGAAACTCAGCCTTTTGATGACATGTTGGACTCGATCATACGTTGGGAGCCTCTTACCGGCCAGTGGAGCATCCAGGAGATAAAAGAGAGCTTATCTTACACACCACCTCCATCTGCTGCAGCAATGGTACCGAAATCCCTGCTCAAAGCTCTCAAGGTTGAAAGATCTCGGCTAACCCGGGTCTTCTGCACACTCCCCACTCTTCCACAGAATCTTGGTAATGACAACGACGAAAACATCCAAACTCACATTCTACCGTTGGAAATTTACCGAGATCTGCAGCAGCTTACACCTGCCGCTGGTGAAGCTATAGACAGTGCTAACAATCTTGCATTGGCCATGGAACGTACGATGGCCTTTCTTGCAAAGTCTGACTACGTAACATGGCATGGTACGGAAGATTCCATCCTACAACATCGAGAGATTGGATTTAGCGTGAATATCATTGTGGGATCGTATGGTCCTGAGAGGGCTGCAGAATTACAACAGGTCGAGCTCCGGTTGACCGGCAAATTCCCGGATCCTAAAGCCAGTTCTGAAGAAAACGAGCAGAGAGACGATGTTTGGACTGCAGATAGGGAAACATTGAGTGCATTCTTATCGATGTGGCTGTTCGCGTTAGATCTGCGCAAAACTGCAGCAACCAAAGCTATGGCTGCAATTCGAAGGATACCCACAGATATTCAGGGCAGGCTATACCCTGTGGATATTATCAGCCGTCGCAATGCGTACTATCGCATTCTAAGCCCGGAACATCCCGATTCCGATGGATATGAAATATCGAATGAGCATACGCTGACACGTTGGCTTCCGGGTCGAATCGAAAGGGTTCCACCTCTGGGTTCACCAAGATATCGCGATGAGACCCCAGAGGGGCCTAGCTTGTGGGTCGTGTGGAGTGCTAGTAACTCGAGTATGTTCGAGTAAGTAGACATTCCAGTGACACAATCTTCAGTTTTTAGAATACCCACTTACTAGTTTATTCCCTCAAGCAGTCGGCAGACCTCCCGCAATTTGGATGAAACCGGTCGTCAAAGATATGATCTTGCAATCCAGACGAGGCCAGATACGCCGATTTCTCAGCAATGTGCTCTCGATTTATTTGGGTACTTCATGGACGCTGTTGCCGCTAAGATTCAAAAGTTGGGGGGGCGGACTCGGCACATTAATGATGTGCCGTTAAGCGATATATTGGTCGATCGCTGGAGCAACTCTGTTTTCGAATTCATCGCCAACGATTGTGTAATGGCCGGACTAGCTCATGACACAGCCGAAGCGTACACCGTCATTATTCCTGCGTTCATGAAGCATAAGCTCCTGCCAGCTAAGCTACAAGATGGACTTGAATCAGTCAAAAAGGGATAGAAGCAGATAACACAGTGTTAGTGGAATGTGGTCAGGTTTAAGTTCATTACGCATAGGACTTAGAGAATTAAATCCTGTAATAATTCGCTCAAACCTGTAACGGGCTGAACGCCCTTTGGATAGCTCCTCGATGCAATCTCGGTTCAATCTACGCGCGCGCTATCCGAACTACGTTCAGACGACGAGCGTAGAACCCGGGGGTCACTCAGAGCACCCGGATTCTGCTCACCGCCAAGCAGCGCTCAGGCAACGCGCTTAGATACTTTGGCATAACCTTTCTCTGATAAGTAAATAAACATTTCGCAGGTAGAGTAGATAGCTCCTTATCAAATACAACCTCTTATATACTTCGTGATTGCTCTCCAGAGCGTAGCGCCTTATAGTGGCCAGTGACTAGTAGAACACGTTATATTTCAAATACTAGCTTATTAGATACTATAAGGTAGGCAGAATAAGAGTGATTCCTAACAATAATAGGGATTTTCTTCAGTAGATATCGTGGTCTCGCACATCCTACACCCGTTCATTAGAGCTTAACTAAATAAGCTTTTAGTAAGGTAGCTTACCTGCTTATATAGCTTACTCGCTTATAAAGTACTTTACCGTCTCTTCCTTCTTTCAGATTCAATGCAGGCGAAATCAAAGTGTTTGTCAGCTTTGTAATTATTGATCAGCTTCCCACAGAAAATGCACGGGGTCTCCTTGATTCCACGCCGAAAATTATCCTGTGTTTGGCGACGGAACTTTGCCATTGTGACCTCATCAATCTTGACAGGAGTAAAGTCAGCAGGATGTTCAAAATCCGGGAATGCCTTTGTACTCCAAGTGTTCGCTATTTCCATCATCTGAACAAATATTTCATTCGAACTGAAGCCTTTTGGTTTCTCGTAGAAAACCTCGAATGGACCGTCGTATTGAGTTGGCCATGGCGTGGTCTTGAATATGATGTATGCCCATGTGGAAAAAAAAAGTTGCTGAGCATGAGAAAAGTCTGAAAAGCCTGAATGGTTATGACGTTTGTTCCTCTTGGCAGCGTCCAGAGCTTCGAGAATATTGTCATAAAGCTGCGGATAGTTTCCTACGTAGTTGATCATCGTTGACATCTCAAACCACTTTAGACATTCATTGGATTGCAGGAAGGTGGTTAGCCTGGAACACAAGCGTGAAATCTCCAAGTCCTCTTCGGGCGAGCTGTGATGAAGGGAGTGTTCAAACTTGAAGGCATCCCAGAGGCCATATGTCATCTCAAAGTAAGAGCCGTAGTTGGCATCAATCGAGCCAGATTTAAGCGCCTCGAACTGCTTGTCGGCTTTTTCGGACTCTGTGAAATACCACACCGCAGTCACCCCTCGATAGAGTTGTTTTGATCTCTGTGGCTTTAGCACGATAGGAAGCTTCGTGTAGTCAGATTTCGAGCTATCGGCTAGGTATTGGTATGCCGTCGCATGAACAAAGTTAAGTTCGTACGTAGAGTTGATGGGATGGACTTTGACCAAGGGACTGCCGAGTTCTTTAGCCAAGGAAGCGGCATTGAAAACAGCTTCACCGCCGTTTACATAGCGAAAGATGAGTTCGAGTGTTTCGTAAGGCATACGGTCATAATCGCTTGCAAAGAAAGATGGCAGGTAGTCGCTTACATCCAGCCATATGTAGAGAAACTGGGCAAACTTTTGGTGATCCTTCGTCATGCGTGATTCCACCGACTTTATCGTCTCAGCGTAGAGATCGGATAAGCCTTCAGGAAGAGATGCAAGACGCTGTCTCACAAGGTCTGCTGACGGTGCTCGTTCTATTTCGTCAATGACAAGTCGAGCGTACAGCCAGAGGCCGTCTGATCTTTCCAGGACTTGCGTAACAGCTAGCTGTCCAAGCTCCGTATCTCCGATGTATGGAATCTTTTGTATGCGATCGCTCGCATACTTTTTTATCATTTCTTTGGCAAACTCAGGTCGCATCTCGAGAGTTGGAGGGAGTTTCCCTTGTCGTAATTTCAGTTCCCAAGAGCTCATATGAACATCCCGCTCTGTGATAACTAATTTGGCTTTTGTTCCTCTAAAAAGTGACTGGAGGGTAGGGACCAGACAATCATTGCTCCAAGCCCATTTGCATTCATCGACAGCATCTACAAGGCAATATAGAAGACTATCGGTTTCCTTCATCGCTGCTTGAAAAGCCTTGATAACATCCCAGGACTCTGCCACGAGCTTCCGTCCAGTTTGCTGCTGGATAGGAATCAACGCACTGGCCAGGGTTGGATTGATGATGAGGAGCTGCGACAACAGTGTTCTGAGGATGATACTTGTGCTCCGTTTTTCGCTGTT
Source organism: Curvularia sp. IFB-Z10 (assembly GCA_002161795.1). NCBI lineage: Eukaryota > Fungi > Ascomycota > Dothideomycetes > Pleosporales > Pleosporaceae > Curvularia > Curvularia sp. IFB-Z10. The sequence continues at coordinate 23,058 of JPSZ01000043.1, forward strand.
CTTTCCATCGCAGAAGAAGTATAAGACTGGTGCAGACGAAGATAAATGTCGGACAAGATAGGCGGCCAGCGTGCTTTTCCCACATCCAGGGCGGCCCTCAATACGAAGAGAGCTATACAATGGTGCATTGTACCACTCTTTGAACTCCGCAGCGTCGAGAATCCATTCGCAAGAGCCATCCATGTACTCGTTTAGATGGTTATGTAATTGGTCAGCCATGGGCGTGGCTGTCAGCCAGCGCTGAAGTTTATGCAAAGAGTCGGCTGGTCGAGCTATCAGTAGTTATCCAACAGGTATTACAGAAAATAGTTGCCTTACATTCTCTATCAATCAAGATTTTTTCTCTCAGCGTTTTGGCCTCCTTCATGTGCGCTGCAGCAGCTGCCCGATCGATCTCCACGCTGTGTAAATCAATGGCTCTTGAAACAGATCCAAAGTCTCCTGCAAAAGAGGTGAAGACGTATCGAAATGATTTAGCATAGAAGCGTATGACACGCGTACAAAAGTCCACCAGGTCGGCGTATAAAAGACCGATGGCTTTCTGGACATCTTCATGAGATGCGAAAAGAACTTCAAAGTCTTGAACTCTTTGGATCGAATTGGTAATTTTTCCAACAACAAATGTCAAGCGCTCCAGGGTCTCGAAATGATCACTTGCAACCTAGGTCAGATGTTAGATTCCTTCTTCCCTTCTCATGTGATTGGCGGCCCACAGTGATTGCAAGTCTCAACGGCCCCCAAACAGGAGAACCGATCCCCGCGTTCGTTTGGACGACGACATCGATAGCTCCCTCGAAGCGCTTCAAGGGTTCAAGGAGCGGCTTGAAGGCCTGTAAAATCCGCGTGAAACCTTTCTTGCGGCTACTCTTGCTTTCCAGAATCTGCATGCATTGCTCAACTGTGGAAGGGGCCTTGAACGCCTTTTGGTACTTTTCGGGGAGAGAATCGGTGTACTTCTTTACAGCTTCCTGCCAGAGGTCCGTCTTTGGTGTTTGGGAGCTGCTTGAAAGATGGTTAGTGAAGGAGCCAATAGTATGCCGAGCAAAATGAACCTCATGATGTTGAACCTAGTCTCATCAAGGACACAAAGCCTTTCGGGAGTAACAACAAATAGGAGAATCTGGAACAGAAATTGGCATAGAATGAGCAAGCAAATGTAGATGACGTTGAGAAGATTATGTGCGGGGTCAGTGATGGCAACCTGTTTTGCAGCTGAAGCTGAAGCTGAAGCTAAGAGAAGAGGGCTGTGTAAAACCCACCACGTGATCAGCCACATGATCAGCCACGTGATCAACCACGTGATCTGAGTATGGATACTTGGTCCAAATTAGCCGTACATTCTAAATGTTGGGGCTGGAAAAAGATAAAATAAAACTTTGAAGCCGTTTTGGCAGAGGAACATCTGTTGACAGCATTGCAAGAACATGCGTATCTCCCAGTACTGCCACCCGCACACGTTGATCTTTGCCGACGCGAAACGTCCAGAGCTGAGCCAAAAAACTGTGTCGAGATTCGTTCGCACTGTTGAATGCACTCGACCTGCGAGAACTCTCTCTTCAATTTTCGCTTTTCGCGACCTCAAACACGCAAGACTTGAGAACGGCTAACAATAGAAAGGTCTAAAATAGACTCTCCATCAAGGTCTAGCTGGGTCCCACCTGAGAGAGTGTGCTTTGCCGACCGTCACTGTATGCCACTTATTCCCCTTCCCAACATCACACGGTAAGTCAGAATGGATCGTGCTAATCAAAGTACTAGCGGATGGCCTTCCTGAGGGCGTACCACCAACATACGCCATTCTATCGCAATGAAGCAAAGTCCCCTACTCTACCGTCTATCATCGCGCGCAGAGACGTCCCTCGAAAGAAGGCAAGGCCAACAGTATCTTACTCCTGCGGAAGAGAAGTCACCCGCTCGATATTCGAAACGATTGGCCAATCTGGAATACCCTGTTCCTATGAAATGCCTCCGGTCGCTTGCGTTCAACATCCGGCATCGACGCTCCGCAACGAATACAGTGGATGAAGCGATCAAGCCCCCGAGGCAAGAATTGGCCAAAAGCCTTCGAGAAACGGAATCCAGAGCTCAGAGCAAGGAAGGTGAAGGCCGTAGCTGGAATCGTCACGATAACAACATATGGGAAGATCACACACTGGTTTGAGGTGATCAGAACGGTATTCAAGAATCTAGATGTTCTCCGCGGGAATATCTGCATATGGATGAGACTAGAGTTATGCTTTGCATACTGGGATCCATCAGAGTCCTTGTAGGTACAAACAATTTGCGATATTACAGAGGCGCAGGTGTCAAGCAGCGCTTTGGTCGGAGCATCCAGACACCCTGAGCAACATGAACAATCTCGCATTTACATTAAACCACTACGGCTGTAACAGCGAGGCTATTTCTCTTATAGTAGAATGTTTCTAGCTACAAAAAAACGTCCTTGGCTCTTACTACCCTCATTCTATCACACGATAGAATCCAGTCCGTTTTATTGAATTTGCTGCAAATTGCAGAGAACAGGCACATACTATCAAGCTCCTTTTATGATAGCCTTAGTTTCTCCTTCTTTACCCTTAACATACTTGAAACTCAATATAATTTAAACTAGACGTATAGTTAGTACATACCTACTTTATATATCATTTCAGAGTAGTTTACTATAATATATACAGTTAGTAACACACACGTCTAGTTTTGTAAAGTCCTTGGCTAACTAGTAATAATACAAAGTACTTAGTGTTAGGTATAGTATAAGACTTTGTTTTTGCGTGTAAGGGTATACTGTAGCAGCGGGAGTAGTGCAGCCAGAATAGAGATAGATTCGTGCCGTCTCATCTGAGACAGCCGTACTCCTTATGAGGCTTTGAGCTCGCGCGTTACATGTGCCTTAACAGATGACTGTCTACTTCACAGTGCGCCAGCGGATCGCATGCTTCCCGCTCGTGCTGTGCCGTTGCGTTAGGATATTTTTACAAGAACAGAGTAGTATGCTTGATCCTATATAATAGTTTCAAGTAAATTAAGACTAAACAAAGAGAACATAATTTTCGTAATGAGTAGGCTTAATAGTCTAAGCCTAGCCTGTGCAATTTGCAGTAAATTGAATAAAAGGGACTTCATTAATCATATAATAGACTGAGGGTCAGATAGCACTTCGTTCGCTTGACATAACGAGAGCGGTGAATAATACATATGAGATCTTAAACCATGTACCGCTTATATTACGTGCAGGCGCACAAACTATGCTCTGACTAATTGAGTTTTGATCTGATATGATAATATAGTTGGCGAGCAGCAGACTAATTGTAGCTCGCACAATCATGCGTAAACACTACTTGGCCGAGAATGCATCATGCACATTCGCGATGCAAGGCTGTGTTTGTGCCTTACCATTCCGGACTCCTAAGCACCTATTTTGTCCTATCTAGCTGCTACTCCATCTTATGCTCATCCGCGCAGGCCAATACGCTATCCCATTCGCGGCATATATGTACCACGCCCATCCCCGTGACCGAGATATTGTATTTGCGATCTCACTTCCAGACTAGAGGGGTTGTTTCTGCATGGCACATGATGTACTAGCGGATTTGGCCGATGTAGTGATCTAATCGCGTTACTATCCTGCTATTTTTGGACAAGAGCAGAACAGGATAGGGTTTGCCGATGTGGTTTATTCTCTCTGTTTCTGTTAGCACAAGGTAAGCACTACAACCATTCGTTCTGTGTCAATGCATAATGTGACACAAAATTGTCCTACCCCCGCACTTGCTGTGGCACAGTAATGAGGCAGCGACACTTATCTTGAGCGGCCCCACTGCCAGCTGTTCTTATTTCAGCCGTCACAGCTGCAGGAAGATCCTTGAATCTCCCATTGTTATGATTGAGCCTTGATACACCAGCCATTGCGAGCTTAAGATGTACCGTAACAACGAGTGCGAGGCATGCGATCGCGAGTTTTGTCACGGCGCGGAGCCCACCAAAAGAGACAAGTAGTCAAACAGTAGTACAATGATGGATCGAGTAGGCTAGCTAGTAATCCGAGCTAAGTACAGGGAATGAGCCAAGGCGCTATACCCTACAGGGTAAGGCCTAGCTAGTGCCATAACATCTACCCTCCTCTAGAAAAAAATCCATCTCGTCCTTAAGATATCTCATATTAGTATCTTTATATACAATCCGTCACTAGATATTCTTATGATTTACTATGTGTCTAAGTCTAGTCCTACTAAACAGAGTCGGCTTCGTTATTGTCCGACTTATCTGCCTGATTGTTGTCATTGTCCTACTTGTTTTTGCTGAAAGGATCCTCCTTAGGGACGTCCTCTGGTAGCTCATTTCTGTACTTAATTCCTGTTAGGAACTGTCTATCCTAATAATCTTAGAGATTTTAATATTTAAGCTATATTATCGAAGAAGATACTTATAATATAAAATTATAAAATAATTAATACTATAAGAGTTAATATACTTTTAGTAAAAACTGACTTTTAGTAGTAGTACTTTTAGTAGTAATTCTCTTACCTTATAGGCTCCTAAGTATTCCTAGGTACAACCTAGTCTACTTTTAGTAGTAGACTTAGCAGCGCATTGTTAAGAGTATGGGATCTTGAGTGGAAGTAATATAAGACTTCTGGTGTCAAGACTC
>JPSZ01000044.1:0-14551 GCA_002161795.1 Curvularia sp. IFB-Z10
GCCATTTGGTGCAAATTCAAACGTTTGGACTCCAAACGTTCGTGTAATAGAGTGAGGAAAACCAGTACCTTACACGTACCGAGTGGGCAGCTGCTTAGACTTCTTACTATCGGCACTACAATATAATCACAAGCTCGCCCGTCAAAGGGATACATAAGGTATTAAAGGACTACCTTATAACCTCTAGAGGCGACTTGTTGCGCGTCGTTAAGCGTATTAAACAGATAGTGAAAAGCCAACACAACAAGTACAGGAAGGACCTTGCTTTCTCTAAGCATAGTGTTAAGTTTAAGCACACGCTAGAAGCGATGCCGTTCCTACCTTCTAGTATTTATGATATTCTAACGCCACTAGCGATCGAGCGTATCAGACAACAGGATCTGTTGCGCCAGTAGGAGCAGAGACAACGGCGCGGCGGTTACCCTTGTTCTGGTCTCTTCGAGAAGACGAATGGTCTACTATGCCGACACACACTATAAGGAGTGGTAGCAGCTAGGTTAACGTTAAGACTAAACTACCTATACAATAATCATTAGCGCTATTAACGCGAGTAAGGACTGTCTATTCGCCTTTCCCTAAAGCTATATTATATAGTTCTAGAGCTACAACTTATTTAAACGCGGGGTAGTCTAAGAAAGAATAAGGCATTAACCTATTAAGATCCGTTAGCTTTTAAATGACGTGTACCTCCCTCTTTTTCCTAATTTTAGCCTTACGAAGAACTCTAGGGCTAGACACTCGCTAAAGTTCTACAGCAGGTAAATACATCTATTACTATATCAGGTCTAGCTTCTGCAGCGAGTGCAGGCCCTGTGACTACGTGTATATCTCTATCTATACCTGCCCCTGCTCTAATATCTACTACTTCGTCTCCTCGCCTATTACCGCCTGTTTCTATTGCAGTGTCTGTCACGGTAGCCTCGCCTCCGCCTTAGCGGGCCCCGTCGTTGCAAGAGTTTCTTGCGGATATTAAGAGTCGACAGTCATAACCAGTTCTATATTAATGCAACGATATGTTTGCAGTAAGTAATTTCTTAGTAGAAACAGGGCAGGAAGGCGATCTAGTAGAGCTAGTTAAAGCGCGGAATATAGCCCTCGCTACAGAAGGGCTTTTCGCCTCTTATACTCCGACCATGGCCTAGAACTATCACTTTAGAGATATAAAGGCTTTCTACACTAAGAGATTTGCGCAAGTTAACGCTTAGAATGTAGTAACTAAACTTTAGAACGCAGTTATTAAGCCTTAGAATGCACCTTCGCTGCGGCCTAAGCGTGCTGTAGCAATCGCCGCTTTAGATGCTTAGAAATGTCTTAGTCCACGCAAGAGACGTTAACGCTAGTAGAATATAGTATAATTATGTAGTTATAGTTATTGTCTAGCACTAACTACTTTTTATATGCCAAGGCACTAATACAGTCTAGTTACTATAATTTATTTAACGCTTACTAAGTTATAGTTAGCGCGGGGGACAAATCTCAAAGGGGGGACAAATCTCAAAAACGGGGGGACAAATCTCGCCAGCCAGGCGCGCTACCTGCACGTCGTACGGAAATGCCGTAACGGGGTTAGTGGTATTCTATCAGCGCTAATGTCAGACCCTTGTCCCGCGAGCGTAGCTTAGACAGAGCCACCCGGCTAAGGCTAAGACAGAGCATGACCGGCTTGTGCTTGAATACATGCTCAAACACCGCACTAGACTCCACGCATGCCTGTTTGAGAAGAGGATAGTAGTATAGGTAGAGGCTTATGTATAGTCCTACAGCAGCGTCGGAATTAGCTTAGAGTAGTTAGTACACATATAGCGTCTATCCACTTGTAACAGAATAACTACGTTCTACTGGAAACTAAGAAGCGCTACACGCCCTGAATAGCACCCTAGACACACTCTATGCCTATACACTGCCGTGACGCAGTTCTGATACTCAGGAGGAAGCCATAGAAACCGCCGCGTTTGACGCAATACCCATTAGCCATCTACGGCAGCATATGGCAGTTCTTGGGCTGGAAGGGCGGATGCAACAGCAATAAGATCTAATGGTAGAGGGATATTCCCTCTATTAGTGTGGAGAGTCTGGCCATCTGGCGAAAATGCGATGTAAAAGATAGGTGAAGGCTGATCTTCCAGCACGCTGCGACAGTGGCCCGTCGCTGTCTCCCACACCCGCACTGTGCTGTCGTTGGATGCTGAGGCGAACAGCTGCCCGTCTGGCGAGAACACCACCACGTTGACCTCACCTGAATGGCCCTCCAGCACACTCCGGCATGCGTCCCACTCTACGTCTCTCCTAGAAATCACTCTCATTGCCTGTGGTACCTGTTTAATAAACACCTTCCGCACAATGCTTGACTTAGGCGAGAAGAGAAGAGCTGAAGAATATATCTGGAGAGGGGCCTTAGCGAGTATTAGTACAAATCGCAGCACAAATCGGACGGCATTGTGGAGGAACTTAGCAATGATACTATTAGACGGCTACATTTAGGTCAGCATTAAACCCAGTAATCGCTTGGATAGGAATACTCTACTATCGCTAGCGCCTGTAGCCTCGCCAGTAGTCGCACGCATAGACTCGTTTCGTTAAGCAGGCTCATAGCCTCTAGCTAGTGAAGAAGGTGTTTCTCGAGGAAGCAGTGCGTGGCGTCTCCATCTTCGACGCTGCGCCCGCTGCACTCAAGATGATCGACCTAGTAGCGGCACGCGTACTGCAGCTCAAGAGGTAGGCTGCGGTTGATTATCTCTTCATCGATCTCTCTCTGTAAAACTCTAGGATCTGAGAGATTGCATATATCTTGTTGAAGACCGCTTGGTGCTGATATAAGCTTAAGGCAGCGAGACGCTAGCTTCTCGTGCGTGCTCTTCTTGTCTACGTAGAATCTGTCGTCGCCGCATCTCTTTCTGTCGAGTAAAAAGTCGCGGAATGATGGATGGTGCAGGCGGACTGGCCGGCTTCTATTGTTTGGGATGTCGAGAATCGCGTGGAGGTCTGCTAGCGTCGGCCCAACCCTTTCTGTAACGTCAAGTAGCTGATCTAGAGACTGTGCAGAGAGAGGAGAGAATAGCACTGCTATGCTGCCAACAATGTATCGAAGTGCTCTATATTGCTCCTCTTTTTCTTCATCTGTATAGTCTTGGATTGAGTTCTTTAGCACGGTAGTGTAGATCTTATTAAGGTGCCTCTCTGGGGTGATAGAGGTAGTGTCTTTGTTATATAAGATTGTCTCGAGTTTCTTTGCTGCGAACCGTTTCCCTTCTTGGATAAAGCGACACGCTGTTGTAGCCTAGATAAAGAGGCCGTCTGCACTCTGGACCAGCTGCACGATGATTTCTGCACCCGGCCAGCCAGCGCGCAGACAGCGTTCCTCTGCGATAAGCTGGAGATTATGTTCTAGGAAGAGGGCTATATCACGGTCGACAATAGACCGCGATATGTTATGCAGCACAACGTCCTGGTGCTCCGCCTCAGGAACCTGGCGGAACCCGTGTCGGATCGGCACTTCTGGCCTGCTTGTTAGCAGCACCCGCAGCCGGACCCTCGTTAGTGATCGAGCCTCAGCTAACAGCTGCACGATGATGTGGATGTTGCTGTCATTATCACACTCGTCGAGCGCATCGACGACTATGATATATGTTCTTTGCCCTGCTTCTGGCTCGTGCAGCTTCGACAGCGGGCGGAGAACGAGGTGCTGCTACTGGTCGCGCAGAGACTGGCTAGCAATGTCGTCGCGCTCTATAACTGCGTTGCTAATGCGCTGCTTTAGTGCTGGCACGTTGTGCGTGAGCTGCACCGCGATGCTCGTTACAAACCTACCTGCGTGGCCTGTGTCGCCGCCACCGCGCGAGAAGAAGAAGCTGGCCGCCAGTCGCTGCTTGTCGTAGTAGCTGCGCGCTACCGTCCGCGCGATCGTCGACTTGCCTGTGCCCGCTAGGCCGCTTAGCTAGAAGATGCACCGCTTGTCTTGCCCGTCCGCCTAGCTGTATATCTCGCGTAGGAGGTTGACGCGCGTGTCAGGGAGGCATGTAGGCTCGTGCTGCTTAGCGTACGAGTTGAAAGGCGCATCTTTGGCACGCGGGAGACGGTCGAGTGTGTTCTTAAGTCCTGTTTGATGTGTCTGCTTAGCGCGTGCTATGTCTACTGAACGGTTTGACGGCCCTCGGCTAATCCCGCGACGTACTAATGTAGACAGAGCCGTTGATGTTGTTAGCTTGGATACTAGAGTACGCGTTGCCGAACGGTATGTTAGATGTCGTAGAGGCCATGGCATCTCTATAGAAGAGCATGCATGGTTAGTGGTGCGTCTACTGTGATAGAGTCTGCAGTGATGGTCTGCGGTAATGGTCTGCGGCACAGCACCTCCTCGGCCTCAGCCTGGCGGCTATGCAGCCTGCAGCCTGACGACTTCGAGCAGCCACTTGTGGGGTCCAAGGCTGGAGCGAAGCACACGCATGCGCTTGGTTGCTCATCTGTTTGAAAATACTCTTGCGATAAATACACATTGCTACTAGTTAGTTGCTATCTAGATACTTCGAAAACAGGCGTCAGTGGAGAATAGTGCAGTGTCACGCGTGCGTTCAAGCTCGAGCGAGTCATGCTTGGTTCTAACTACACGCCTAAGCTAAGTTGACAGTAGTTAACTATAAAGAACTGACGTCAGCGCTTACAGAATACCACTAGTCTGCTTTGAGTATCTACATACGACTCGTAGGTAGCGCGCTCCAGTGTTGCACTGCTCTTAAAACCTGCATTACAACGCCCCCAGATAATATATTGCAGCGTAATGCTCGGGATAGACTCCTTATATATATTTAAGTAGTTTAACAGACTCTTAGATATATGCACAAGACATCTAGCGCATCCGAGGCTGACCGAGCCAGGGTTGCTACACATGCCAGTAGCGAATTGTGGTATTGCTGGCCACGAAAGCATTTCCTTGCAAAGGGACGAAGCGCAAGGGATATTAAGAAATCAAAGTCTCTATCCCGAGATTATGTACGCTCCTGAACTGTGGCTGCGTTTGTTGTGGGTAAGAGTATGGCTGGCATGCCGGCACACAGGGTTTTCCGCCACACGTGGAGGGATAGTAGAAAGTATATAATGTCAATCCAAGCGAGCCGGGACGCACGGTGTAACGGGACAGGTTTTCTTCTAAAAGCTTGGATTGTGTACATCGCGCTTATATATAGATTAGCGCAGTGTGAAATTATTCTAAAGCTCACACTTATCTAACACATTAGCCTCCAACGCTGAAAAGCATATCGTTGGCCATGCTGTCGCTCGTTCTGTAGTGCTGTCTATTAACTTGCCTTTAACACCCCCCCTATTCGTTCGCAATAGCAGATATCTATAGAATACTTAGTAGGCTAGCAAGAAAGCTAAGATAGCAAAGCTTAGGACCGCAGACTCTAAACGCCAATTTAAGGTGTGCACTGCGCAACCTGGCGGTTTCTCCGCGCTAGCGGCAAGATCGTTAAAACGCGTCCTACTGGCTGTGCGTCTTAAGCGAGGCTTAGGTGCAGTAGCGTCCTTAAATATCTACATAGCTGTGACGCATGACGCTTAGGGCATCTAGAAGTGTCCGCTGCGGCCAATGCGGTCGCCTGTATTTGTTGAGTCCCTGCCTCGCCCCGCCTTGCCTGAGTTGCTTGGCGGCTCGCTTCTTGCTCTCTGCGCCTAGCATCCGCAGCTCCTGTGGTTAGCGCGTGCTAGCTGGTCTCTCCATGCTAGCGGTGTGGAGCTGCCCCAGCACTGCCCCGGCACTGCCTCACGCTGTCCGCTGCTGCTTGACGCCTCCATTCTCATGCTGTGGCCGGTGCGGGTCGGCAGCTACAACGACCGGTAGCCTCAAAGGCCATACAAGACGGCTGTCCTCAAACGTAACTGTGAGATGATGAAGTCACGGTCTCTGTTAACTTACGAAGTACAACATGAGCGTGATTCAGGCCAAAATCTTACAGATTCGACTTCAACCAAATCATACCTTATGGCACCTTGGCTCGATCGCGCGCTACGATGGGCGGCAAAAAATGGACACCAGGGAGTCGTGAGGCTGCTGCTCAGGAACAGTAGCATTGACACAGAATCAAAAGATATCGCATCGGGTCGAACGTCACTGTTGTGGGCTGCACGAAATGGACACGAGGCAGTTGTAAGGCAGTTGCTGGATGATGGCAGAGCCGACCTCAACGCAAAAGGCAAATATGGTCTGACACCAATACTAGAAGCTGCAAGAAGCGGACACGAGGCAGTTATGGGGTTGCTGTTGGGTGATAGCAGGGTCGACCCCAATGCGAAAGACTGGCGCGGCATGACACCGATGCTGGAGGCTGCACGAAGCGGACACGAGGCAGTTGTAAGGCAGTTGCTGGATAATGGTAGGGTTGACCCCAATGCGAACAACGAATATGGTCTAGCACCAATACTGGAAGCTGCACGAAGCGGACACGAGGCAGTTGTGAGGTTGCTGTTGGGTGATAGCAGGGTCGACCCCAATGCGAAAGACTGGCACGGCATGACACTGATGCTGGAGGCTGCACGAAGCGGACACGAAGCAGTTGTGAGGTTGCTGTTGGGTGATAACAGGGTCGACCCCAATGCGAAAGACGAGCGCGGCATGACACCGATGCTAGAGGCTGCACAAAGCGGACACGAGGCAGTTGTAAGGCAGTTGCTAGATAATGGTAGGGTTGACCCTAATGCGAACAACGAATATGGTCTAGCACCAATACTGGAAGCTGCACGAAGCGGACACGAGGCAGTTGTAAGGTTGCTGTTGGGTGATAGCAGGGTCGACCCCAATGCGAAAGACGAGCGCGGCATAACACCAATGCTAGAGGCTGCACGAAGCGGACGCGAGGCAGTTATGGGGTTGCTGTTGGGTGATAGCAGGGTCGACCCCAATGCGAAAGACGAGCGCGGCATAACACCGATGCTGGAGGCTGCACGAAGCGGACGCGAGGCAGTTGTAAGGCTTTTATTGGATGATGGCAGAGTTGACCCGGATTCAAAGGATACCATATCAGGTCGAACGCCGCTATCGTGGGCGGCGCGAAATGGCCATAAGATTATTGTAAGGCTGCTGCTTCAAAGCGGCAGAGTAGACCCGGACTCAACGGACGAACATGGCGTGACACCGTTGTTATGGGCGATAGGGAGTGGGCACGAAGCGGTGCAAAAGCTGCTGCTCGATAACAGCAAGATGCGTGCGGATCCCAAGGTCAGGATAGGCCTTGAGATAGGATATCGATGTCTCGCTCGCTGGATCCAAGCCTGCAACAATCAGCACGATGGATGTTGTCAATCTACGCGTGTGAAAAATCCACATTCTTGCCAAACCCCCGAGTGGGTTATCGACACTTGGGATGCATGTATAGTGCCAGGGCACATCATCGCCCGCTACGTAGCTCTGAGCTACGTTTGGCGAAACAATCAAGCCGACGGGGGATCTCCAAAGGTGGAGAGGCTATTATTGAAGCGAGGCAATGTCTCTGAACTCCAGGAGCCAGGTTACCTCAGTAAGATCGCTGCAGCACACCTACCCCAGGTAGTAATGGATACCATTGACTTGGTACGGAAGCTTGGAGAGAGGTACCTATGGATCGACTGCCTATGCATCGTGCAGGACGACGAACACACACGCGCGAAAGTCGAGTGTATGGGCGATATCTACTCGGGTGCATACTTCACGGTTATCGGTGCCACGTCATCGGGGCTATTCAGCATGCAGAGAAATACAAACGAATACATGCAAGGAGTCATCTGGAGAGATGGCCCGCGGGCTACTCGCGAGTATATTCAGGGACTGTATCACAGTCTCTTCAAATCCGAGTGGGCCACACGCGGCTGGACGTTCCAAGAGCAGATCTTATCAAAGAGAGCTGTCATTTTTGTTGATGGAAACATGTTTTGGGATTGTCAACATTCTATCTGGGATAGAGATGAGCTTTCTCCAGAGACGAGCACAAAAATCGGCGACTATATTACTTCCCCGTACTATGCGATGGCACGCCGGATGTCGTCTGTCTCCTGGCCGGACTTCGGTATGTACATCGAGATGGTCGGTTTGTACAACAGCCGAGACCTCACCTACCCACAAGACGCCCTACCAGCAATTTCTGGAATCTTGAACTCATTGACGCGCAGCTTTCCCTCTGGGTTCGTTAGTGGAATGCCACGGTTGTTCCTCGACATTGCATTACTATGGCAGCCTTTCGGTAAAGCAAAGCGTAGGATCGCAAAGGACGGGGGCATGATAGCACCGAACAGGCATTTACCTTCATGGTCATGGTGTGGTTGGCATTGTCCAGTTGATCCCTATAGCCTTCGGACAGGACTCGCATATCTCCAACGCACGGACTGTCAGTCTCGAGCATCGACTTGGCGGACTCAGAACCTCGTGCAGTGGTCTGTATTGTGCAAAGACAGGCAAAAGAAGCAGCGATTAGAAGAACCCGCAATGCTCGAGAAGTACAAGAAGTTCTCCACAGACAAGGATGCCGTGCTCCCTGACGGATGGTCTCGACACACGGACAACCCTCCCACGCTCCCCGGCATAGGTGATGGCACCTATTTCACGCACAAATCTGACACTTCTAGCCGTTTCAGACACCCTGTGCCTGTCGGAGATGTTTCTTCGTCAACGGCGGTACCTCAGGATACATGGCCTTTCCTATCCTGCAAAACATCACGGGCTTTCCTCTGCGTAGGGGCGATCCTCGCGCCGCAGTCCGGGATTGAACTCCACGCAGCTCTTAAAGCATCAGTATTCGAACTTCCTCAATTTACGGACGGCCCGGCTTTCCAGGATATATGCCATGTTCTCTGCCTAGAGGATAAACAAGGCAGGCCAGCAGGGGTGCTTCGGCGGATGGACGATGCCGAAGTTAAACAAGGAGAGGAGATAGAGCTAATTGCCATATCTTCAGGATCTGTTGGCTGCACAGAACGATGGTCCGCATTCGATGAGAGAATCAATCAGTCTCATAGTTACTCCTACCGCCATGGTCTAACGACCATTCAGTTTGGGCAGGTGCTACCGGGCGGAAGGGGCACCGAAACGGCCAAGAACATAGGTATGTCACGATGGTCGAGCTATACTTTTCATGATCATCTTGTAATACACACCACGCGGGTGCCTACCTCGAGCTAACGGTTTTATAGATACTGAACGAAACACCGAAAGGATTGCACCCCATCGTATGGAAGATGATGGTAGCAAAGGAGAGTACCATTTCTACAACGTACTCTGGATTGAGCGTAAAGGTGAAATCGCGTATCGGCGAGCTGCGGGACGAGTTGAAAAGGCGATTTGGGAAAATAACTGCTCTGAGCCTATCGAGATTGTTCTTGGTTGAATGTCCGTGAAAGCATGTATATTTGCATTATTGCCCTACATAGACATCTTTTCCTTACGCATAAGCTGTGCAAGTAAATTAGACGTCATGTCTACTATTGCGTCCATTCCCAAAGACGAGGCCTACTCGGGAGAATCTGCTAGCTACGAGGGCGAAGCAGAATGCTACAGTGCCCTTCAAGGTAACAATGCATTTTGAAAGCTTTCTCAAACATCCTGTTACTCTGAGTGCGTAGTGTCTGCAAGAGGCTAAATGTGAGAGCCGTTGACTGCATTGTAGCTGCCGACCCGCACCGGCCACAGCATGAGAATGGAGGCGTCAAGCAGCAGCGGACAGCGTGAGGCAGTGCCGGGGCAGTGCTGGGGCAGCTCCACACCGCTAGCATGGAGAGACCAGCTAGCACGCGCTAACCACAGGAGCTGCGGATGCTAGGCGCAGAGAGCAAGAAGCGAGCCGCCAAGCAACTCAGGCAAGGCGGGGCGAGGCAGGGACTCAACAAATACAGGCGACCGCATTGGCCGCAGCGGACACTTCTAGATGCCCTAAGCGTCATGCGTCACAGCTATGTAGATATTTAAGGACGCTACTGCACCTAAGCCTCGCTTAAGACGCACAGCCAGTAGGACGCGTTTTAACGATCTTGCCGCTAGCGCGGAGAAACCGCCAGGTTGCGCAGTGCACACCTTAAATTGGCGTTTAGAGTCTGCGGTCCTAAGCTTTGCTATCTTAGCTTTCTTGCTAGCCTACTAAGTATTCTATAGATATCTGCTATTGCGAACGAATAGGGGGGGTGTTAAAGGCAAGTTAATAGACAGCACTACAGAACGAGCGACAGCATGGCCAACGATATGCTTTTCAGCGTTGGAGGCTAATGTGTTAGATAAGTGTGAGCTTTAGAATAATTTCACACTGCGCTAATCTATATATAAGCGCGATGTACACAATCCAAGCTTTTAGAAGAAAACCTGTCCCGTTACACCGTGCGTCCCGGCTCGCTTGGATTGACATTATATACTTTCTACTATCCCTCCACGTGTGGCGGAAAACCCTGTGTGCCGGCATGCCAGCCATACTCTTACCCACAACAAACGCAGCCACAGTTCAGGAGCGTACATAATCTCGGGATAGAGACTTTGATTTCTTAATATCCCTTGCGCTTCGTCCCTTTGCAAGGAAATGCTTTCGTGGCCAGCAATACCACAATTCGCTACTGGCATGTGTAGCAACCCTGGCTCGGTCAGCCTCGGATGCGCTAGATGTCTTGTGCATATATCTAAGAGTCTGTTAAACTACTTAAATATATATAAGGAGTCTATCCCGAGCATTACGCTGCAATATATTATCTGGGGGCGTTGTAATGCAGGTTTTAAGAGCAGTGCAACACTGGAGCGCGCTACCTACGAGTCGTATGTAGATACTCAAAGCAGACTAGTGGTATTCTGTAAGCGCTGACGTCAGTTCTTTATAGTTAACTACTGTCAACTTAGCTTAGGCGTGTAGTTAGAACCAAGCATGACTCGCTCGAGCTTGAACGCACGCGTGACACTGCACTATTCTCCACTGACGCCTGTTTTCGAAGTATCTAGATAGCAACTAACTAGTAGCAATGTGTATTTATCGCAAGAGTATTTTCAAACAGATGAGCAACCAAGCGCATGCGTGTGCTTCGCTCCAGCCTTGGACCCCACAAGTGGCTGCTCGAAGTCGTCAGGCTGCAGGCTGCATAGCCGCCAGGCTGAGGCCGAGGAGGTGCTGTGCCGCAGACCATTACCGCAGACCATCACTGCAGACTCTATCACAGTAGACGCACCACTAACCATGCATGCTCTTCTATAGAGATGCCATGGCCTCTACGACATCTAACATACCGTTCGGCAACGCGTACTCTAGTATCCAAGCTAACAACATCAACGGCTCTGTCTACATTAGTACGTCGCGGGATTAGCCGAGGGCCGTCAAACCGTTCAGTAGACATAGCACGCGCTAAGCAGACACATCAAACAGGACTTAAGAACACACTCGACCGTCTCCCGCGTGCCAAAGATGCGCCTTTCAACTCGTACGCTAAGCAGCACGAGCCTACATGCCTCCCTGACACGCGCGTCAACCTCCTACGCGAGATATACAGCTAGGCGGACGGGCAAGACAAGCGGTGCATCTTCTAGCTAAGCGGCCTAGCGGGCACAGGCAAGTCGACGATCGCGCGGACGAGTGTAAGCTTTAGAATAATTTCACACTACGCTAATCTATATATAAGCGCGATGTACACAATCCAAGCTTTTAGAAGAAAACCTGTCCCGTTACACCGTGCGTCCCGGCTCGCTTGGATTGACATTATATACTTTCTACTATCCCTCCACGTGTGCCGGTCGCTTGGATTGACATTACAGTAGTTAGCGATTGCGGCTTCACCCTTACGCACAGCTGCGCAACGGATTTGAGCAGCCCCACCTTCCTTATGTAGCTTAGTACAAGACGTCAGCTGCAGAACGAATCGGTGTGATTGGTCAGTCCTCGATTTTCTGATGACTGGACTTTTGGAACGCTGCCTACAGGGGTGAAGCCGCAATCGCTAGCGACTGTACTTGTAAGCCTAGAAGTACCCTGTATAGTCACGTGGTTGCCCACTAACTAATAACACTGTATTTAAACTTGCTCCTATTATAATACACACGATAATACATAATACTTCTTATATCTATAACTACTTACAGTTATAAGCCTAGCCTAATCCGCATACTATAATTAATTAACTACTAACCTACCTATACTATTATGTTAACGCACACTATTTGTTTAGATATTATTCTTTAAGGACAGAGTAACTAGGAGCTTTAGTTCTTTATTATTAAACGTATTGCCAAAGCAGGAGACGTATAGGAATACATTAATCCTAATAAACCAGCTAATCCTCTGCAAAAGCCTGTTCAGCCTACTAGGCCAGCGCCCACTGTCAATGCCAACGGATCTCCTGCAACTCTACTATCTTAGTAAGACTTACTGCAGTACAACCAGGATTATTGTAGCTACTACAAAGAGATTAAAGAATATAGGCGTCTTCAAGATAAGTTAGGCTAAGTAGAAGCGCATATTACTAAGACTATATAATAGGAACTACTATATTATATTAAAGATAAGGCAATAGTCTATAATTAGATTAAGACACTATAGGATCTCTTCTCTCCTACTACGTCTAATATAGAATATTAAGTATAGAAGGACTACAAAGCAGCTAAGATTCTTTATGCTTAATAATTAAATATAGAAGACTAGTGTAATAAGTTTCTTATAGCATATAATAGAGTAAAATAACTTAATCTACCTAAAGTATATAGATTTAGGGCATATAAGAACCTTATCTAAGCGATTAAGTAAGTTAACGCTGTATACGCTGCTAGCGCTTCGCTCGATATATTTAAAGCTAAAGAAATCTAGAACTCAGATCGCAGCAAGCCAATACCTTATCAATATCAGCTCTCTACCATTCTTGCTAAATACCTGCGCTATCACTGTACAACCTACTTAAGAAAGACAAATATCCATAGAGGTGCCTTTAGAGCAACAATAAATGGCTAGCCATCTCCGTATAATAACAAGAAACGATCAAGAGACAATAAAAATAAGCTAGCAAAGCCCTGCCTCTATAGCGACAGTTATTTCTGGGGCCAATGCCTATACATTAATACAGCACTCTAGCAACGAGGATTCGTCATAGACCCTAAAAAAGCCAAGAAGATTACTAACTTTAAGACTAAGGATAGTCGTAGAGTACTAAGCAAGATTTAGGAAAAGAATCAACGCTTTAAGAAGTATAAGACTAGGGATAGCAGCAAGAATAGTAAAGCGTCAGACTCTAATTTAATAGAAATTAACGTAGGAGACCTACTAGCTAGTTATTCCCCACACAAAGCATATGCCGTCTTCTCTTCCGCGTTTAACAACTAGAGGGCGTCTCAACAATACCCGCTCGCCTATTCATAGACGTTAGATCTAGCTACTAATATTTATATCTATAACAACCCTACAAAGTTTAATTAGAAAGCTCTAGCAGCTGACGACGATATCGTCCTCGCAGGAGGAACTAAGACCAAGATTAAGGCGTAGGGTGAAGTTAAGCTGCCTCTATTAACACTAAGTAGTATTAAGACAACGACGCTTAAGCGCGTGGCTCTAATCTAATCTTTCTTTACTAGCCTTGTCTCGCTATCCCGCCTCTCCTTATTAAATATCTACTTTAACTTAGGAAGAAATATCCTATATAGAGCTGTCAACAATACTCGCGAGAATATTGTAAGCCTTACCTAATTAGGAGGCTATTGGCTAGTCGTGCATCGCACCTAACCTCCACCAATCTAATCTGCTTAATATGCAGCTTTTGCAGCCAATCAACGCAGGCCTTAATACTCAGCCTAACCACTCAAGCCTCGCGTACTTACCAAGCCTCAGCTTTATATTCTTATAGCACATGCAGGTAGTGATACTATTAATCATCTAGCAGAAAACGTTTAGGGCATCTAACAACCACCTATAGGCTTTGCACCACGTACAATCAACTGCAAAGCATGCTCACAGAACAAAGCTTATTAGATTATCTCTCGTCGTATGGGACATGAGATTAGCGCGTCTCGTCTATTTAAGACAGTCACGATTAATATTATTAAGCTTAATATCATTAGCTATAATAGACATTAATATATTTTCTATGCCTTTAACCTATACACGAAATTTAACTTCGTATACTTAATTCTAAAACGTAATAAGAAGACCCTACTTAAAGTAATTACTTAACTAGATCGTATAATTAAATAAGAGTTTAATACTACTATTATATTTATAATAGCTAATAATAAACAAGGCTATAGTCTAATAGACGACTCCGCGCGTGCATATTACTAGTAAGAAGGAATTAGATTCTAGATTAGAGCTCTATAGAAAGATTAGGCAAGACTCTAATTAACTACTCACAATCTATGCTAAGCACGTTAAACCTACCACTCTATCTTGCTCTAGAGACGTATGTTACTGCAGGCTTGTAAAACTTCTCCGGGCTCATAACCTGTAGAAGTTTGGAAGCAGAGGCTGCTTGTTCTACAGCAGACTTAGAGGTAGACGTTGCTACTTGTTCTACTATAGACTCAGAGGCAGATAGGAAGGTTCTAGAAAGAGAGAGACAAGATATGTGCTAGGGGAGAGGAGAGAATTGA
>JPSZ01000045.1:0-18722 GCA_002161795.1 Curvularia sp. IFB-Z10
TGTGCAAATTGCAGTACTCTACCTAACCCCAAACCGCTCTCTCAGACCCTTCCTCGCTTAGTAGCACAACCCTACCCTAACCCAATCTCTTCTCAAGTCAGCCTTGTCTAAGAGGCATAGTAGTAGGCAGGTAACGCTTGCACGAATCCATCGTAATAGCGCTGAAGTGATATTGCGGCGCATCACCCACTAACCACACGCACTACTATTTCATCGCCATAGTTGTGATGATAATAGTAACAACTACTATTGGGGGCGAGGTGCTAGGTAACGCTACCCTGACCTGGCGTTAGCGTTAGCTAGGCGATGGCGGCATTCGCGTAAGCTTGGCTAACTCTTCTTCACATACTACCTCATAACCAAGACCTACTCTACGCTACCCTAGCCTTTGCAAACATGGCAGGTACTGTGATTCCAGAAGATCCTTATATTTGCCTAATCAACTTCCATGCCTATGCAACAACATATGGCGAAATCCACGTCCCCTTCTTTGTCCACGTTCAGCTAGCCCCGGCCCTCCAGGTAGCCTCAAAATTTTCGCCCTTCTCTGAGCTTCCTAGAGAGCTACAATTATATATCCTCTATTTCTGCGATAGCGCAACCCTCTTCCAGCTTATGCACGTCTGCTCTAGTACGCGCAGAGAGGCACAGAAGCTTTTCTGGGCCCAGCCCGACGTGTACTATCTTATTAATGGCGACTAGTTACTTTCAGGTAGTCTAATGGGCTATACCTATAACGCTGTTAACCCCCTACGCTTTATGCAGCGCGTAGTCATAGACGTTAGTTGCAAAGAGCCATTCCCTTAAGTACACAGCGAGCATGAAGAGGATACTATCCTCTTTAGACACACCAACAGAAAGTATACTACCCACGACAGAATAGGGCAGATACAGGAATTCTAGCAACTTCTTCAACACTACCTCCCCCACGCAACGCACGTTGTCTTAAGCGAGGCCTTTGCAAGGCGTCCAGGCGCACCTTTGCCATCTGGACTAAGGAGGATAGCTGAGCAATGCCCCCCAGCTATTCATGCAACCGTCTCTATGCTCAAGCAAAACACAAACCACAACATGCGATTAACAAGGAGTTTATGGCAATCTGTCTAAACGCTTGCTAGGAAATAGTCTGTCTAACGTGGACGCGGAAAGCAGTGCTTCCCCCACCAAAGACGTTCTACGGACCTATTAGAGCATACAGTTACGTCGACTACCGCAGGAGGCACCAGCTTTCCCTATAATTAGCCCGCCGCCTACTGCTCCTACAGGCCGTAGAAACATATTACACAGAAAATAGCTATCCATCATTTCTCTGCCCAAGTCCCTAATGCTAACAGCAATTCACAGTCCCCTATAAATGGCTTCTCCATGCAATCGATGCTCGTCATAACACCTACAATATAATTCCTCCAGGCGAGCAACTCCAAACATAGTTTGCCCAGCACGACGCTAGATTAGCACGGATGGAGCAGCAAGACGAAACAACACTTACTAGCATGCGAGTGGTGTGGGGAGAAGAGGGAAGCCAGCAGCGGAGAGAGGCTAAAGACGCCTTTCTCTACCAACTAGAGCACGACCCTTTGTATGCGCAGAGAGAGCCCCCTAGAGAGAGACTAGTATGGCTCGACTACATGCTAGATATGAACAACAACCAGCTCATTATCCACTAACTAAAGTAGCTACTTACTCTTGCATTTACTAGTAAAATAGAATCTACTAGATACTACAAATCCTCTTGTTAATAGTAACTTCGTTTGCACATCCCCACCTCTCTTAGAGTACTACGCCCTAACCCTAAAAACATTTCTAGGACTTCTACGTTAGCTATAGTGGTAATAGAGAAACTACGTAATCTAGTTACATAATAGTAATAAAGGCCCTTATTCGTAGTATAGAAAGCATTACCCTCTATACCCTGTGAATAGTCGTAGTAAGCGCCTACGACGTATTAGCCCTACCTCTATGCTAGTAGTACTACTTGCTCCATCTATAGTGGCGCTATGTACGATGATCCAGCGTATCTAATGTGCCGCAAGGCAGACTGTACCCATGAGTATTCCTCTGCCCTAGCGCTAGGACTATAACTATCCAATACCCTACTACGTGTCTGGTACCACGCTGGCTAACCCTATAACAGACTAGGTGATATACCTAGAGATACAAGATATATTTTAGTTTGTGACTACGCTTATACCGTGCCTCTGCTTAATTTCCGTACCCTACTCTACCGCGCCGCTACTTCATTTCCCTATAGGACGCCTAGCTGTGCCTCTGTCTAGCCGCTATTAATCCAACAAAACCTTAAACACGAACCCCACGCTAGGGGCAGGAGAAGAGAACTTTGCCACGTTAGCGTGTGTGAACAAGTTGGATGAAAATGCCATAGGACTGGCATATATAACTAGGCCATGTTAGCAGCAAGTATAGGCAATTAACAGATATACTACTACACTATCAACTCTACTATACTCACTACCCAATACTCAATTACCTACCTCCTATTACTACCTTCTACCATCATGAAGTACAATGCGGTTGTTCTTACTACCTTAGCAGTTGCCGTCTCGATGGTTCACGCTACCCCTATTCATATCTAAGCAAGGAATACTCCTAAGGATCCTTTTATAGACTATTTGCGACAGTCATACCCTAAATTCCCTTCTAAAGGGGTGCCTACTACTTAAGAACTAAGAGCTTGCTTCGCACAGGCAAACCTATCTGTAAAGCGAGAAGAAACCTAGTCTACTCTAGAGCAGGATCTCTACGTTGAGGAAGCAAACCCAGAACCTAGAAACAACAACACCAATCTGATTCAGTCTCGAGGTCTGAACGTCCTTGGCAAACTTATGGGCGTAGACTAACAAGCAGCCTGCTAAGATAAGAATAGATACTAGTCTACTCTATATGATGAATTTGTATAGGCTAAAGACGTCATTAAAGAAGCAGCTAGCCTCTGCAACGAAGTTGCTAGGGCTATTAAAAAAAATAGTATAAACGAAGATGGTGGTATTAGATTGATTACCCGCGGATTCAGCAACGCCCACGACGAGCAAAGCAGTTGGCTTCACAACGGTCGGCATCTTGCTGTTAGTATGGCATTGAACTTCTACCCTCCAATAGGTATGGCTGTGAAAGATATCCAGGCTCTAGCTCAAGGAGTGTATTCCCTTTGCTCAGACGGCGTCCAGACACTCATGTCTCCTCGAGTTGGATGTACTGAGGAAGTTGATTGGTATGTTACGGGTAAGTTTAAGAGAGAGAAAGAGCTGGCAGCTCTTGGTAGATTAATTAGAATGTACTTTAGTGGGAGTAATAGCGATATTGCAAGCCTTAGCCTAGGTTTCTCGGAGGATACTAATTAGCCTAGATAGGGTGTCTATCGACGTCTGTTATAGACACGTATCTGGTAGATAGAGTAGCTACTATACTTATTCAAGAGATTCGCGTGCATATAGAACAGCTGTACCTGTGAGACTAGATTACTCTAAGTACTATGAGCGTTGTTTATTTAGGATGTACTATTGGGAAGATTTCTCAGAGGAAGATGTATGGATATATTATGTAGGAGAAAAACAAAGGAGAGAAGCTACTTGATTCTCTTAATAGAAGATGAATCACAGTAGCTATAGTTAGTATATCCACCAATAGTTACTGACCTAAAAGCAGCAGCCCATGCTTACTGCCTGCAGCCAGAGGGTCCCAACTGCGCCTCTGGTCTACAGATCCAACGCGCGAACCGTGCCTCTTGTCTGCACATTTGAGTCAATTGCCGCGCCTCTTCTTCTCGTTCTTCAAGCACGAAGCGCTAACTTCGCTCCTAGCCTATAGATTCAAAGCGCTAACCGCGCCTCTAGCTACGAGGCTGAAGCCACAACCGTGCCTCTAGTACATAGCCTTAATCTAATCATGGACAATACTGTGCTGCAAATAGCGCATAGAAATCCGACTATAGAGACGAATTAAAAAGCAAGAGAAAGCTGCCCAAGTTGGTTCTTGCATAACTTCTATTACAGGAATACTTTTCAACTCTATATATCCATCTTCAACTAGCGATTCAACCTACCTACGAATATACACCATTTTTGTTACTTTCTTTATTGAACCTTTTGGCACAATTCCTAGCATGCCCGCTACAAGACCAAGTGTCGGCCCTTCTGCACAAAGCAATCGTCCTTCTGTAGTGGCAGTGGCTGGACTAGCGATTGCTGTTGTAACGCTTTCTCTATGCGCGCTACTTACCCTTCTACACACCTGGCATCAAAAGCATAGCAAGACCCATTCTAAGCAACCGTTTAAGAGTCTGCTTCCTGTGCTTGAGAGCAGCTGCCAACACACGCCCAACCTATCCACCAGCTCCTTTGGTTGCATAGAGGCAAGGTCAAAGGCTACTTCTACTACACTAGTACATGGCCAGTGGCATGCACGCCCTAAAACAGCCGACAGTGTAGCAATGTACGAAACACCTGGTATGTATCAAGGTGCAGACATACTAGCTGCCAAACGGTTGCATGCTACCCTAGGGTCACTCTTAAGCAACAAGAGTTCCTTCCAACAAAAAGACGAGGCTGCAAGGAGATTAGGTGTAGATCTAGAGCGGGTATGGCTTCAGCCACTACCACTGGCTCAGATAGAGAGAGATCAGTTGCAAGAGTCAATGCCATGGCGGAACTCAATTGGCGGTAGCAGTTTCTACTCGCGACCAAGCTCTTGGTATAGCATAACAGATATGTCAGTGCTAGAAGAGATGGGTAATGACTTTGAGCGTAGGCTTGGAGCAGGGCCAGGCCCAACTATAAGGGCTGGCTAAGTAGAGTAAATATCTTATAACTTCTACAATAAGATAGCAAGGCTTTTCTTATTATTATCATTACAATAGGGTGACATAAAAAAAGACTATAGGAAAAAGTTACTGTTTTTAAACTAGTGTAACTAAGCGAATGTTAACGCTAGACTAGTAAAAGCTAGCTTATTCTAAAGCCAAGAAGTAGAATATTAGCCTTAGAGTATTACCTAATGCTTAGTCAGCACCTAGAAAACGTAAAATCTCGCTAAACATGAGCTTTCTAAAATACAGAGACTTAGACCTTTGCTTCTATATTAGTAAGCTAAAAATTTCTAGTTTTTAGATCCGTGATATATATATATAATATAGTAATAATATACTAGGTTATTAGTATATGTTATCTATCTAGATTATTATTTGAATAATAAATAGTTTTTAAACGATATATTGATATTATAACTAGTAGCTGCTTACTAATACTTAGTATACTAGCCCTTAGCTTCTACTACCTTATTATATCGTCTGGGCATAGATAAGATACAGTTTTCTATATCCTTTTGCGGTATTTTTGGCCACTCTTCTAGGATAGCAGGAATAAAAGTATCAATACCTTTCTCACTAGCTCCTACGCCAAGAGAGCTAGTAGGTCGCTTAATAGGCCGAACTTTTAGTAAGCTCCACACGTTTTCTATTAGATTTAGATCTGGACTGTAAGGCGGACAATCAAAAATCTTAACGCGATTTCCTTTAAACCAGCTTAAAACATTTTGAGCCTTATAAATTTTAGCATTATCTTATTTATAAGCTCTAGCCAAGATGGAAATATATTAGTAAAATAATATCTAGATTTATAACTTATACATATATATATTAATAATATATATATTATCAAAAAACCAAGTAAAAATAACAAGGTAACTTACCTCGTTTTATTCAAGGTGTAATATGAGTTATTAGGCATTTCCTAATATAGTGACGATTTTAATAACTAATAGTAGTTTTTGGTGTTTTAATAACTACTAAATCAGATCTACCTCCTATCCAAATTGCTCCCCAAACATAGATAGTTATATCGTGAGCTGTAACTTTATTAGTAGGCTAGTTTCAAAAAAAACCAGAATACTAGAAAAAAACTAGAACAAAAATAGAATATTTTAGCATATTAGAAATAATTTTAAATTTTCTTGTGTTCTTTGTAGAAACTAAATCCTTGCTAAATCTCTGATTTCTGCGTTTTCTCATATATTCTGATCTAGATCTATGGCCTTGTTGGATCCCTAACTTATTAGAAAATATAATGCGGTTAAAATCAGTATTTTCTAGCTCTTTTAGCTGTTTCTTGGCGTAACTTGATCGAAATTTAGCCTTTTTTTCGTCTAAAATCTGTTTTTGGTACAGGTATTTATACTCCACCCTTCTAGCGCTAAGATCTAGATTATTTTCTTTTAATAATCTCTTATTTTACTTCTTAGGGCTCCTAGTTATATCTCTATTCATAACTCTTATAGCTCTAGGAGAAACCTTTAAAACTCTGCCTGCACTAGCTCTTTTTGGCTAACTACTATCTTTTTTTTTCTTTCAATTCGTTTAGTAGCGTTATATATTAATTATAGGCCTTGATTATAGTAGCTTATTATATTTTTAATAGGAGATTTTGTTTCAAGAAAACAATTAATTTCAGCTTTAAATTTCGAAAATTTTAGATCTATGATGAGGAAATACAAAGTTAGGTTACTGAAGGTACACAGTAGTTAATATATACTAAATTATTACTAATAGCTAACTAAGTTGAAGCTTATATAAGCAAGTGCTAAAAACCTATTTATTTTTTAATTAAAGCACTAACTCATATAAGCTATTAAGAAATCTACTTACGTAATCTACAGTAGCTATATAATCTAGGGTAAAGATTATAGCTTTTTTTATACATCCTAACTAGCGATTCAACCTACCTACGAATATACACCATTTTTGTTACTTTCTTTATTAAACCTTTTAGCACAATTCCTAGCATGCCCGCTATAAGACTAAGTGTCGGCCCTTCTGCACAAAGCAATCGTCCTTCTGTAGTGGCAGTGGCTGGACTAGCGATTGCTGTTGTAACGCTTTCTCTATGCGCGCTACTTACCCTTCTACACACCTGGCATCAAAAGCATAGCAAGACCCATTCTAAGCAACCGTTTAAGAGTCTGCTTCCTATGCTTAAGAGCAGCTGCCAACACACGCCCAACCTATCCACCAGCTCCTTTGGTTGCATAGAGGCAAGGTCAAAGGCTACTTCTACTACACTAGTACATGGCCAGTGGCATGCACGCCCTAAAACAGCCGACAGTGTAGCAATGTACGAAACACCTGGTATGTATCAAGGTGCAGACATACTAGCTGCCAAACGGTTGCATGCTACCCTAGGGTCACTCTTAAGCAACAAGAGTTCCTTCCAACAAAAAGACGAGGCTGCAAGGAGATTAGGTGTAGATCTAGAGCGGGTATGGCTTCAGCCACTACCACTGGCTCAGATAGAGAGAGATCAGTTGCAAGAGTCAATGCTATGGCGGAACTCAATTGGCGGTAGCAGTTTCTACTCGCGACCAAGCTCTTGGTATAGCATAACAGATATGTTAGTGCTAGAAGAGATGGGTAATGACTTTGAGCGTAGGCTTAGAGCAGGGCCAGGCCCAACTATAAGGGCTGGCTAAGTAGAGTAAATATCTTATAACTTCTACAATAAGATAGCAAGGCTTTTCTTATTATTATCATTACAATAGGGTGACATAAAAAAAGACTATAGGAAAAAGTTACTGTTTTTAAACTAGTGTAACTAAGCGAATGTTAACGCTAGACTAGTAAAAGCTAGCTCATTCTAAAGCCAAGAAGTAGAATATTAGCCTTAGAGTATTACCTAATGCTTAGTCAGCACCTAGAAAACGTAAAATCTCGCTAAACATGAGCTTTCTAAAATACAGAGACTTAGACCTTTGCTTCTATATTAGTAAGCTAAAAATTTCTAGTTTTTAGATCCGTGATATATATATATAATATAGTAATAATATACTAGGTTATTAGTATATGTTATCTATCTAGATTATTATTTGAATAATAAATAGTTTTTAAACGATATATTGATATTATAACTAGTAGCTGCTTACTAATACTTAGTATACTAGCCCTTAGCTTCTACTACCTTATTATATCGTCTGGGCATAGATAAGATACAGTTTTCTATATCCTTTTGCGGTATTTTTGGCCACTCTTCTAGGATAGCAGGAATAAAAGTATCAATACCTTTCTCACTAGCTCCTACGCCAAGAGAGCTAGTAGGTCGCTTAATAGGCCGAACTTTTAGTAAGCTCCACACGTTTTCTATTAGATTTAGATCTGGACTGTAAGGCGGACAATCAAAAATCTTAACGCGATTTCCTTTAAACCAGCTTAAAACATTTTGAGCCTTATAAATTTTAGCATTATCTTATTTATAAGCTCTAGCCAAGATGGAAATATATTAGTAAAATAATATCTAGATTTATAACTTATACATATATATATTAATAATATATATATTATCAAAAAACCAAGTAAAAATAACAAGGTAACTTACCTCGTTTTATTCAAGGTGTAATATGAGTTATTAGGCATTTCCTAATATAGTGACGATTTTAATAACTAATAGTAGTTTTTGGTGTTTTAATAACTACTAAATCAGATCTACCTCCTATCCAAATTGCTCCCCAAACATAGATAGTTATATCGTGAGCTGTAACTTTATTAGTAGGCTAGTTTCAAAAAAAACCAGAATACTAGAAAAAAACTAGAACAAAAATAGAATATTTTAGCATATTAGAAATAATTTTAAATTTTCTTGTGTTCTTTGTAGAAACTAAATCCTTGCTAAATCTCTGATTTCTGCGTTTTCTCATATATTCTGATCTAGATCTATGGCCTTGTTGGATCCCTAACTTATTAGAAAATATAATGCGGTTAAAATCAGTATTTTCTAGCTCTTTTAGCTGTTTCTTGGCGTAACTTGATCGAAATTTAGCCTTTTTTTCGTCTAAAATCTGTTTTTGGTACAGGTATTTATACTCCACCCTTCTAGCGCTAAGATCTAGATTATTTTCTTTTAATAATCTCTTATTTTACTTCTTAGGGCTCCTAGTTATATCTCTATTCATAACTCTTATAGCTCTAGGAGAAACCTTTAAAACTCTGCCTGCACTAGCTCTTTTTGGCTAACTACTATCTTTTTTTTTCTTTCAATTCGTTTAGTAGCGTTATATATTAATTATAGGCCTTAATTATAGTAGCTTATTATATTTTTAATAGGAGATTTTGTTTTAAGAAAATAATTAATTTTAGCTTTAAATTTTGAAAATTTTAGATCTATGATAAGGAAATACAAAGTTAGGTTACTGAAGGTACACAGTAGTTAATATATACTAAATTATTACTAATAGCTAACTAAGTTAAAGCTTATATAAGCAAGTGCTAAAAACCTATTTATTTTTTAATTAAAGCACTAACTTATATAAGCTATTAAGAAATCTACTTACGTAATCTACAGTAGCTATATAATCTAGGGTAAAGATTATAGCTTTTTTTATACATCCACTACAAGATCTAGAGGCTTAAATTCAAAAAATTTCTTTTACCTTAATATCTTAGATAAATACTACTGTAAACTAGCGTACTAAGTAAAAGTGAAGACGCAAAAATGATCTCCTACTCCTTAGCTTTAATATTAGCTAACTCCTACTAGTCTAGCATAAATATTCGCTTAGTTATACTAGTTTAAAAATAGTAATTTTTTCTTATTATCTTTTTTTATGTTATAATGCTATATTCTATTAAAAGAATATAAATAAATTTACTATATTTATATTATTTTTAATTCTATATAATATAATAATTAAATAGGTAAACTATAATAGTTCTTAATAAAGCTAACTTAATGTATATTAGCCAAATAATAGGCTATACAAAATATACTGATTTAGTGTTAGTATTTTTTTAAGTACTAGTTTTACTATATAGAAATATTAATATCGTATCTTAATTACTAGTAATTAAGTAACTTATTATTAAGTATACAATTTCTTTAATATTATTATAAGTCTATTCTTATAATTAGTCATTCTTAAATAGGTTATTAAGTAGGTATTAAGTATAGCTCTAATCTTTATTATATTTAGTATATATAAATAATATAATATTATAATATTAATCAAACTATGTTTATTATAACACTATCTTAGTTTAACATAAAAAGTTTTAAAATAGTAATAAAAACTATATTATTATTTAATATAAAATAGTATAGGAGAAAGTATTTATTAAAAGTATATATTAACTTTATACTAATTACTAATCTTATCTCTTTGCTTAAAGCTATGTTGCTATTAAGTTTATTTATAGTTCTTAATAGTATTACCTATAAATATATTTTAATATTAATATACTTATTTAATATATTAACTTTAATATAGTAATATAACACTATTACTAGTATATAGTAATTAACTTATACTACTTAATTTACTATTATTAGAATAACCTTTTTAATAAAGTACTTTTTCTTTTTATAATAGCTCCTACTCTTCTTATACCTGTCTCTAGCTCCCATATCTTGTTATGGCGCCAGCCAGGCCTTACCCTGTAGGGTATAGCGCCTTGGCTCATTCCCTATACTTAGCTCAGATTACTAGCTAGCCTACTCTATCTACTATTGTACTACTACTGCTTAACTGCTTGTCTCTTTTTAGTAGGCTCCGCGCTGTGACAGTTATAACATCCACTTAGCTTGTATTAGTAGTCTGCTACCTGCAACTAAAACAAGCCTGGCGGCATTATAGTATAAATTACTATGTTATTTAGAGCGCCGTAGAACTTAGTTAATTACTACTGCAAATCCTAAACTAACTGCTAGCTAACCTTACCTTAGTAGTTATGCTACCTAAGCGCAAAGCCCCTAAAGACAAGGACAAAGACGTACATATCCTCGGCGCCAAAAAAGTTAAGCAGTCTTCTAACCCTAATGACCCTAATTCTCTATAACAAGCTAGTAAGCTTTAATACTAAGCTAGCATTACCCTATATACAAAACTTAGCACCTTCCCTGCCCTACTCCGCGCCCGCCCCCAAAAAGCCTGCCACAATTAATGCTTACAGTACTCTATAGGATTGCGGATAAGCGAGTGAGCGCAGAGGATGACGGCTATAGCGATAGTAAATCCAACACCAACCCCTCGCCTGATAGTCTGCTAGTAACCCTACCCTCTGTAGAATCCGCGCGACCTTTTACGCACGCCAGCAAGCTCTCCGCAACAGCACTTCTAGCAACCTACACCGCCAAACCTACAAGATTATTAAAGGCTAGCGAATCCGCTCTACCGCCCTAATCTTCACACACGAACTCCTTATAAGCGGCATACTAGACGTTAACATGGCTAATGTCTCTCTTATAGAGCACGTCCTGTCTAAAAAGCATCTTAGCTTAGGCACTAGCATAAAGACATTCTCACAGACGCCAACTATAGAAGGGCTGAAGAATCTAGAGTTTCTAGAACTGCATATGGTAAGGTTAGGCGAGTTAGCGTGGGTAAGGCTGCCTAACTTAGGGGACTATGCGCCCGTAAGTCAGAATTCCTACAAACTTACTTAAGGCACGCTAACCCCTTACAGAGATTATCGCAAATTCCTCGTGCGGCTTTGACGTGAGTAATAACTTCGCCGCGATACGCATTAATAAATTGGCCTTTATACAGGTCTTCGCAGTAGCGCAGACCCCACCTGCGGCTATCGCTAGACTAGAAGATTTCAACTTTGACTTGGCGCCTAAACTACACGTTTTTGTTGCGGCAGTAGGGCCCGCAGTTGCACTTATTATTACATTCGTAGATAGGCTGCCGCGAGTTAAGGTAGAAGGGGATAAGACAACCTTCTCGCTCGCGTTCGTGCCACTTGCAAAGTAAGGGAGTTTCTTAGGAAATCCTATGGTAGATACTCTAGTATCAAGAGCACGCTGGTACTGCTTCCTCTGCTCATCGTCTAGGCGCGATTCGTCGACAGCGGCGTATTTAAGACAATCGCATCGTTTTGTGTATTAACGTCCTATATCACGGCCTATATATGGCGAGCACGACATGCAGCCTTGCTAAGTCTCTGGCGAAGCCTAATAGACGCCTGGTTATAAGACGTACTTGGAGATGTAGCGGAATTGTAGTGATAGGGTAGCAGAATCTACTAGGTTAACTAAATGGATTAGCTTGCCATACTTTCCTATTACTTTAGATAGTCGTTGGATATATTTATTGCGTATGTAAGTGAGTGCTTTGTTAACACTAGCTTTATGCGCGATCTAGTTCATTTCTAGCGTTAGAAGGGTACAGATTTCAAGTTGCGGTATGTTAGCGCTAGTGGCTAGGCTGTAGTATAGGTAGTTATGCTTATTAGTTTCTATAACGCTATTGTATACGTTAATAGACGAAGGTGGAGGGGAGGACACGGAGGGAGATCAAGAAGGGAGATTAATAGGAGGAAGCCGCCTGGTATGACGAAAGTGTGGAAGACATAGGGTTACTAGGCGGGTTACTAATAGTTCGCGAGCCTAGCTATATAACTACAACAAGAAATAAACATTATACGATATTAGTTGAAGAGAAGAAGCTGTGACGTTACAGCAGTTAAAAAAGACCTTACTAAGGACACTGTTAATATTACTCTAACTAGGAGTTTGAGTGTTCTAGATAGCTTAAAAGGCCGCTTTCTTAGCTGCATGGCACTTATCCTCTACGCTTCAATCAGCATACAAGAGGACACTGTTAAATACTTGGTAGACATCTTTCTATTGCACAAAGATCCTATACTACTCACTAGGGCTAAGGAGAGACTTAGGGGAGTTAAGCACATATTAGAATTAATTACAGGCTACCCTTAAGGTTTAAGTCTTAGGAGCATAGAAGAGAATTAGTAGGAAGCAGTCCGCTTCTTCTCTTATACTAATGCTTACACTGCTATTATCTACCTTTACTGTCTATAAGCCTTATAGATTTCTACATTCACCTTTATCCTTACCTTTAGGCCTATTACGTGTGTAATATAGCTCTGCTATATTACTATTGTCTATTGCCTAACCCTAAGTAGAGTTAGTCTAGTGAGTGTAAACCCTAGCTTATAAATAACCTAAGGGATCTTAGTCTTTTTCCTTGCTCTATCTACTATAACACTTCAACTCTTTCCCCTAGCCTAGAAAAACCACAAAACCTGTTTAACAGCACTGTACTACAATGCCTTCTACTAGCTTTATTCCATATTTCAAGTTATCTAGCGTTAATTACTACTATAAAGAGATTTAGAAAGTGCTTATAAGCGTAAGAAGTCCTAACTATACACTATAGTACATTATGCTAACTACTTAATAGCACAATCTCTAGATGCCTACTGCGCAAGATCTCACAAATCTTTTCGTAGTAGAGGACTAGGAGCTAAAAGGGAACAATTATGTTAACCTGAATCGCCTTTAAACCGCCACTACTAAGAATGAATTTATCTTTAGTGCTGCTAGTACGCTTCGCCCTAAAACTAACTAGCATTTTAGTATCTTTATCGGCTTCTCTGCAGCAGGTAACGAGATCTAGGCTTATCTAGCATACGGCTGCACTAACAGGTTCGCATATGATATTTAGGGGAGAGCAATAGTACTTATGCAGGAAGTGAAGCCTAGGGCAGGCACCCCTAAAAAGGGAGGAACTGCGCTAATTTTAGGCCTATCAAGTCTTATAAATATTGCTGAGTAGGATACTAACATTCTAGGTTATAGAATTAGTAACTATTTCTGCTTTACCTATAATATTCTTATTACTAAGGCTAAGTCTACTATTTAAACATAGCTTTCTTTTATATAAGTTAGTATTGTTGTACTTAAAAAATACCCTAGCGCAAGCTCTGCAGGAATAGAGAGGGATAATATAATAAATTACCTACCTTATAACTCCACTAGTTATATCTTTATAGTCTAGAAATAGAATTATATAATTAAGTTACCTCTTTATAATACTAGTTATAATTAAAACTTAACTAGTTTTATTATTACTATAATAAAAAAAAAGGCTATAGTATAAGATTTATTTATTATAAGAAGTATAGTTTATATAGTATAGTTAGAGTGTTAAATAATTAGAGAGTTAAAAGCTCTATAGAAGCCTTAAGATCTATCCTAATACAAAGCTACTACTAAATATATTCTTTCTAAAGTATAAGATCTAAAATATAAAAATAACATAGCGTATAAAAGTAATATAGAATATAATATATAATATAAAATATATAAGAGAAAATATAAGTATAATACTATAGATACATTATTATATAGAATATTACTACTATACTATTTTTATATACTTTATAATAACTACTATATATACTTAGTATACTATCAGTCTACTCTAGTCTAATATAGACTCTCTTCTAGTCTTATTAATACTATAACTAGATTACCTATAATATTTCTTAAATTCTAAGTTCTAGTAATATAATTATAATATTTTAACTAACTAGTATTAATACTTTACAGTAGCCTTAGTATCCTAACCTATGCTATTATATAGACTAATTTTGTAATTTGTGATAAGATATATAGGTTTTTTTAAAAAGTATCTTTAAAATAGCTTTTTATACTTAATAGGCTAGTAAATAGGTTAGAAAAAGGTAATATATTTAGTACTTTAACTTTAATTATTTTTTAAGCCTTAAACTATTAATTAAAGTAAATAGAGCTAACCTTTTTATTTAAAAACTTTTAAGATTTATAAGTATAATAGGGTATATATAGATAGCTTTATACTATTTAGTATAGCGTTATAGTTATTCTAAATAGAAGTTTTAGTAACTTTAACTTTACTATATATATATATTCCTAAGTAACTTACTAAATACTAAGCCTATTAGAAAGCTTAGTATAATATTCTAGCTAAGTTAGCGTATAAAAGAGTTACGGTTAGTATCTATAATATAAATATTAAAATATTAATAGAATAAAAGTATAATATATTTACTAGCCTAATGTTACGAACCTAAGAAGAGGGAATTCGCAGAAGTTAAGGAAAGAAGCCTCAAACCCCAATTCCTCAAGACCCCAATACAGGCCACCCTATGTCAACCAATGACGTGTGTTCCACATGGCTTGGCGGAACGCCACCATGGAACAAGTCACGTGTGTTCCACGAAGTACCACACGTTCCACAAAGTACCACGCGTGGAACAATGCGAAACATTGCGGAACAATGTGAACCACAAGTATATAGCAATAGGCAATGGGCCCTTATGGCTCATTGTGTTCAACTTCAGATATTCAATCAAGCAGTTACCTTACAGCCACTCTTCAGTAACGCACTTCTGATTAGTGACTACTCGTTCACAGCACCCTGCCTCTCATCCGCGAAAACCAACCGCTTGACCTGTCTTAGCTACTTAGGTAGTTATCCCAGGATCTTATCACTACCTTACTAACTTTAATTACCTTTAAAGCTACGCAACGCAATAACATAATAAGGTAGAATAAAGCGATTAATATAGTAGATTAAATAGTATCTATAGTATCTTTTTTACACGTCCGTAAGTTGTGCCTAGTCTCCCTACACCTCCTACAGCGCGCAATAGCCTGGCGACTAAGGCCTAATCACTCACTACCTTAACGCTATTCACGCTTAATCTGCTAGTTAGCCTCCTTTTAAGCTAGTATATCCTCTCCCTCTCCCTTTATTAAGGTCTTACGCTTCTATATCTACTTCTTTTTACGCTGCCTACGCTTAGTTACTGCCTTATTAGCTCTCTTAAGGCAGGTAATCTAATTGCGTATAAGCTTAGCTAAGAATATTATTACCTTAGCCCTCTTTTTAAGCTAGTTAATTACCTTAATAATTAAAGCTAGTAATAAGCTCTTATACTACTATATATAATTACATATTAATATTAATTAAGCCTTAAGCTTATATATATTACTTAGTGTATAAGCCTCCTAAGAAGGCTCTATAAGAGCAGCTAGTAGAGTAAGTATATATAGCTACACGTTAATCTTTAATAGAATAGCGTCTAGCTAGAGAGAGGCTAGGCCTGCGCCTTAAAAAGCTAAGTAGATATTAGCTAAGGTAAATAATTAATTAAAGGCTACCTTAAAAGCTAGTAGGAATTTAAGCTTAGTAATATAGTTAATATTATAGCGTATTAGAGCCTTAATTTTATAGCTATACGCGCGCTTTATAGGCGAGAAGTAGCCTATATTAAGAGGCTATAGTAAGTAAGATAAGTAAGCTAGTATATAGAGCGTATAGATATTACTCTCCTTATAAAGCTCTTAAAACTTAAGAGACTAGTAGCTCTTATAGCTATTAAGGATAAGTAGGCGGCGTACTCTAACTACCTTACTCTTAGTATACTTAATAAAGTGCTTTAGCTACTTAACTTCTATCTTATTAGTTATTTAGCTATTATCGCTAACTATAATAGTCTAGTCGCGTAGGATATCCTCCTTATACTAGGCTAATAGGCAATACTTACTAGTAAAGATAAGAAATAGTAAGATTATCTAGCTAGTAGTGTTAATTATAGTAATTACTATTACCTACTCGCAGTTACTAGGCTAGATAGTCTTTAGCCTACCTCTTCTCTCTAACTCTATAATAACTAGCTAAGTCTAGATCTGTCACGGTAGCAGGCAGGCGGATAGGGGAATAGGCACAGGCACGGATTCTATTGCTACAGACTCTCAGACAGGGCTCCCTCGCTACAGCTAGCAAAGGGTTGTTTGATAAGACGTAGCTCGAAGAGCTACACAGGAACAGGTGTTGCGGAGGTTTTGCAGACTTAGGACGCTTTGCTGGATGTCCTTGCATTGGTACGTGGAATCTTCGAGGTTGTAAACTTGCTAATTGTTTCCGCAGCATTTTCTATGCTCCAACAAGAAATCCACAGTACCCAATCGCTGCACAACGCATCTCTACTTGGGAGCTTCTGCTCCTTCGTAGACTTGTATCGGCCCTTGTACGGTGTACTCGAGAACGTGTTAGAAATCTCATCGCAGCGGGCCAACTATGGCCTATGCCAGGTCATAGTTCCCTGGTTTCCATGGATTACCAAGCCAACCAGTACATTATGGATTCCTGGGGCTATGGCAGCCCGCAACACCGCTCTCGTCTAATACTTACAAGGAATGCATGTTTAGATAATGCTGTTACCAATATTAGGCAACCTAGACCCGACAGTTGCGGTGGGAATATGGTAGAAAGGGGCTAGATAGCGTTCACGCCCTCTATAAAGCTGTCTATTTGGCAATTTTCCAACACTCCTTGCAGGAGCATCCTTGTCTGATCTGCTGTGGGTAATAGCAGCTCCTGGACTCCACCCGATCATGCAGCAACCGCATACCCGCAGCATCCTTGTCTGATCTGCTGTGGGTATGCGGTTGCTGCATGATCGGGTGGAGTCCAGGAGCTGCTATTACCCACAGCAGATCAGACAAGGATGCTCCTGCAAGGAGTGTTGGAAAATTGCCGAATGGACAGCTTTATGGAGGGCGTGAACGCTATCCGGCCCCTTTCCACCATGTTCCCGCCGCAACTGTCGGGTCTGGGTTGCCCAACATTGGCAACGGCATTATCCAAACATGCATTCCTTGTAAGTATCAGACGAGAGCGGTGTTGCGGGCTGCCATAGCCCCAGGAATCCATAATGTACTGGTTAGCTTAGTAATCTATGGAAACCAGGGAACTATGACCTGGCATAGGCCATAGTTGGCCCGCTGCGATGAGATTTCTAACACGTTCTCGAGTACACCGTACAAGGGCCGATACAAGTCTACGAAGGAGCAGAAGCTCCCAAGTAGAGATGCGTTGTGCAGCGATTGGGTACTGTGGATTTCTTGTTGGAGCATAGAAAATGCTGCGGAAACAATTAGCAAGTTTATACAACCTTGAAGATTCCACGTACCAACGCAAGGACATGCAGCAGCAATGAAGTCCACTTTGCCCACACGAACGGCGCAACCTGGTTAGGCAGGTAATCTGACTTGAGGGGCCATGCGCCCGCAAGTTAGCCCTTCAACCAAGTCCAATGCTTGGATGGCTTGGTCATCACTGTCAAATCCCCACACTGCTGAGTATCCTGCTTGGGAGGCGCCTTGGGATGCGCCTCCAGCGCCGCAGAAGCCGTCACCGAAGGTGAGTCGATTTGTCCTACCAGGATTGCTTCTTGGAAATTCCTCCAACACCTCGACTCCAGAAGCTGCGCGCTCACGACGCGTTGTGGTGGCGGAGGGTTAGCTCACGACTACATAGTCGTCCTAGTTAGTTTGTGCTATGATTGAGCTTGGTTGATGTAGATCGAATTGGTTAAGCTTCCCTTTTGTAGTGTTAGTGTTAGTCTTTAAAGCCATGTGTACAACTTATAATAAAATACTTAACCTAAGTATTTTGTTCGCCGCATTCTATGACTCTAGAGACAAACCTCGTCTGTCTCTAGGGTCATGATAATGTGCTTGATCTGAAGAAAGTCGCCACTGTGCATCGTGTTTGCTTGTCGGGCTGGATGATCGTACAGTTCAACAGTATCTTCCACCCCGATCACCATGCCTTGATCCAACCAATAGCTGCCTATAGCGACCTCAGACGGCTGAGTAGAGGGAGATCTTACAAAGTGGTGTGTCGAGGATACATGCAGGTTCGTGCGTGGATTTTTCGCAGTAATCTTTGGCTCCGAGTCTTCAGCATTCAAAATTCGAACGTCAGTAAGAGACATTTCAAGGGTTAAGAGGGCTACCTCACCTAGCTGGCTGCCGATATGATTGCTTTGCTGTTGCCTAAGCAGCTGGCCTTCTGCTCATGAATATGGGGAAGTTAGTGCTGGAGTATTGCAGCGAAGTTGCTTTGTGTGTAGCGCCGAAGAGTAGGGGTGGTGT
>JPSZ01000046.1:0-16040 GCA_002161795.1 Curvularia sp. IFB-Z10
ATGTCGTAGTAGCGGTCGTGGGACTCCTTGTTGGAGTTCTCGTTCTGACGCTTGTGGAATAGCTCGTCGTAGTTGCTGCCGTGGAACTTGTCGTGGAACCTCTCGTTCTGACGCTTGTGGAACAGCTCTTCGTAGCTGTCGTGGTGGGACTTGCCGTTGGACTTGTCGTTCTGACGCTTGTGGAACAGCTCCTCGTAGCTGTCATTCTTCTTGGGCTTCCCTCCCTTGGACTGCTCCTTGGAAGAGCCACCTTCAGAAGATTGACCCTCAGAAGATCCCTTTGCCTGCTCCTGAGATTGGCCGTCAGAAGATTGGCCCCCGGAACCACCGTTGGAAGGACCACCCTCAGAAGAACCACCCTCAGAAGAACCACCCTCAGAAGAACCACCCTCAGAAGAGCCGCCCTGAGAAGAGCCGCCCTGAGAAGAGCCACCCTCAGAAGATCCGCCTTCAGAAGAGCCACCTTCAGAAGAGCCACCTTCAGATGAGCCACCGTTAGATGAGCCACCCTCAGAAGAGCCACCGTTAGATGAGCCACCCTCAGAAGAGCCGCCCTCAGAAGAGCTACCCTTGGAAGGCTTCTTCTTACGTCCATATTCGAAAAGGTCGAGATCGAAATCACGGCCAGTCTGGCGGCCTGCGAGAGGAGCGTCGCGTTGGTCAGTCGTGATCTCGAGAGACGGCGCACCAGAGATTTGAGGCGCTTGAGGCACACCAGATGCAGGCGCCGATCTGCGGATAGGCAATTTGAGCAGGCCAGAGAAACGTCCCGCTGATGGACTGGGAGATGGCTTTACCGACTCAGCGGCATATCCCGACTCAGTGGCATGTTCCGACTCAGCGGCATGTCCCGACTCCGTGGCGGGTTGCGCCTCAGCATAACAAGCTACCGGAGTGGGAGAATGATGATGATGTACAGACTCAGAGGCAGACTGCGCTTCCTGGTAGTAAGCTGCGGCGCTGGATGGCTCAGGTGGGCCGGTGGGGGCGGCGTTGCTCACGAGAGCGAAGGTAGAGACCGTGGAGTAAACGACCGTGGTGAAACGCATTTTGATTAAGTTGGTTGATTAGTCGGGTGTATAAATTATACGAAACGAGTGATGTAGGAGGGTTTGATTAAGAGATAGCTAGTGAAGGACTGTTTGTAAATGATAGGCGATGGTAAGGTAGTGAGTAACAGCAGGCGAGAAAGATGGCTTCATATAGTGCCTCTCTTGATAACCCTTTTGTTTTCCTTTACAAGGTGCTTTAGCCTTGCTCGTGCTTTGTGTGCTCAAGAAGCTCTTCCACACCGGAACTCGTTTCTGCATGAACGCCGATCGTTGAGTGCGTTGCTGAACGGGGTCCATCAAGTGCGCATGCGTACACCTGTGCACGTTGGCTAGCGCTTGGTCCCGTGTTTGAGTGATTTTGTTGACATCAGTATTGCCTGGAACTCTATGAGAAAGGAGGTTTTTTTTTTGGCTGCTTAGTTTCTATCACCTTGGCTATAGTCCCCTATGCAGTTTCCCTTACATAACTGCAAAATCTCAACAACTACAACAAGCCAACGTAAATCTGTAAAGGCCGGTGCAGAAAGAATGCGAAATACCAATGTGAAGATCGAGATCCAGGGTCAACCTGCTCACCTCGCTAATGCGTCAAAGGGGGGCTGTGATACACGCGAATGTGTGCATCCCAAGTGTTTGGTGAAAAGAAACTTAAAGAACCGGTAAGTCATGGCTTCTGTATGACCAGCATCTGCCAGCAAAGTGAGGCGGGCTCTGCAATATTGGGGGGGGCAGGAAATGAAGAAAAGAAAGGAAGCCAAAACCATCTCCTTTGCAAGATAGACGGAGGGACGAAAACGAAGGGTGTCTAATTTCCACTTCTCCTCGCCATACTGGATTTCATAGCAGTGTCTTGGGTATCGTGCACGCAGTCAAGTTTCCCAGATAGTGTTATCGAGTCCCAGTCTGACGTCGATTGACGAAATAGACGAGCTAGTACCTAATGCATGCATCCCCACCAAAAGATGATTGATGGCGCAGTCACAGTACGAGGGTTGCCGCAACTGTTCGTCAATCGAGTCGTTGCATGCCGTCTAAAAAGCAATCAAACCGGCAGTATGGCGAAGCGAGAGTGGGGCTCTCAGAATAGATGGATACAAGAAGGTGTGTTCGTAGAAAAAGCAATCATCAGGGGTGTCGGTCAGTGAAGAAAAGGAAACCTTACCGGTCGTCCTGAAAGAGACTTGCCTATTCTTGCGTAGCGCTGCACAACAAGGGTAAGATGAAATGAAGGGTATAAGAAGTTTAATTTTTTTGACAGAATAAGATGATGTTAGTTGAAGCTTGTGCAATCCGAGCTTCTGGATTTGGGCTCGGCTTCGACAACGCTCAAAGCGAACTCGAACTGGGCAACAAAAATGTTGCTGCAACTCTGTCGTCCGACCTGGCTGACCGCCGCAATGAGCTCGGGCTGTCGAGGTGTGCGTGCGAGATGGGCTGTTTTGTGCTGTTCTGTAAAAGAAAAAGCGGGCATGAGATCATCCATTGCATAAGCTTAGTTTCCGGTGTATTACGAAAACACCAGACACAACGATGGTCTGAGGCGCTACTCTACATAACGGTGGCAGTTGGTAACACACAAGGACGGGCATGGAGACTAAGCCACTAGGTAGGATCGCGACTTCGGATGAAGCCGTTAACATCCACATCATCACTTTAGTCTTGAGTTACTTTTTTTGCGTCTGGAGCGCAGTTGCACCTTTGCTTCAACTTTGCTACTCGCCAGGAAGCTGTGATAGGCTGTCAATTCGTCTATTTCTGCTCGCCTTAGCGGGGGGTCTCGGTGTCGAGGAAACGCTGAGAAGGCGCCTAGAAGGTTTATCGAACATGAAAGCGGTGACCATTGACGGTAATGTGGAAAACAAAAGCTGCTATGCGCAAAGGCTCACTGGTAGATGTACCAAGGCTCAACGAAGACGAGGATGGTTCGAGATATTCTTCGGTAGCCTAGTATCGATCAACCAGCGGTCAACATGTTCAGATACTTGACCGACTTTCTGTAAGCAGGAGAGTTCGTCCTCATCACCCAATCTGCAGCGGTTCGAAAGACCAGAGAGACAAACATTAGTGCGATTAGCTCTATGCCTTCGGTGGAAGTGAGTTGCTGGTGAGCAGGAACAATAAAACCACTTTCATGTGACCGGGCCACTATCGTGAATACCTAAGTTGCACCAGCGATAGTTCAGAGGTCGGAACATGCTCCAATCAGACAAAACATCTTATAGCTACTAGTATGTGATTGTACCATCTTCTAGTACCAACATGCACTCTTGGATTCAGTATCTGTTGGAGTGAGCCGAGTGTTAAAAGAGGCACTTCTCCTTGTGGATTAAGAAAGAGCACTCTCGACTTGTACATTGCAATGTAATACATGTTGATACAATGGAACCCGAAAAAAGCTCAAGATCCTCAAATAATGGCTAGTGGTATGGGTGGTCTATGCAATGTAGGCGTATAATCCATCGTCCTCTCTTTCTAAGAACTCCTTCTCAATCAACCGATCGATATTCCTCTTGATACCACTGACTTCCAAGGTACCTCTGTTCCTTGTAGCCTTGATGGTCTCGCTGACCAGTTCGGCGTGACTAATCCTCTTCCTCGCTTTCAAGATGCGCACAATAGCGGCTTGAGTCTCATAGTTTCGGTCTGCAGCGACACGTTCGTGTGTTTCCTTGTTTTCAGCCGCAGTTTCTTTGAGTTGAACGGTATTGACCTTGATGCGATATTTGGGGTCTGTGAAGGAAGCGTTGATAGTGAATGTGTCAGTCTCGTTGATCTCGCGGCCTTTCGGATGCTTTGTCAGAGGCCGTACTTTAGCACAGGCAAGAGATTGTAATGTGCGATTGAGCTCGGCAGGTGCTGTCATCTGTTAGTAAATGCATTAAAATAAGAATGTTACATAACTTACGTAGTCCAGTGGCTTGCTTGAGATATTCGTAATCGATATGCTCGTCATGTTGTCGGCCATTGAATAGCAAGAGCACAATGGCCTGGAAGGACGAAACTACCAGTTCTTTCAGCCCTTTGGGAAACCTGGCCTTGATTTGACAGTGTGCAAGTGCATGTTTGAACTCCAGTTTGCGACCAGTATGCTTGACCTTGTAGTGTGCTTCGAACTTGTTGATGGCGGATTGGATCTCTGGAGGCAGGATAACGGGCACAGTGGGGTAAGTAGGCCAGGCTGAAGCAGAAAGAATGTTGACATTAAGATCGAGGTCAAGCTTTTCGTTGCGCTCCTCACTGATGTTCTTGTATGAGCTCATCTCTTCTCGTGACAGTTCAATGTCTCGGAACATTTGTTCGAGATTGGCAGTGAAACCAGCACCACATTCTATAGAATATTAGTATGCATGTCACATAGAATTCTCCAGCCAAAGAGGGCTTACCAATCTTGAGTCTCGACAACATGCTCCTCTCGGCATCCGCACTTGCACTTCTGCCCATTAATAATCGCCGCGCTAAATCCTTCTTGTAAAAGGCTTCAAATACAGCCTTGCCGTGTAAGAAGCGGAACAGGTCGAGGACTTGGTCGAGTTGGCTGTTAACTTCGGTATCTTCATCAAATACATCATCTTCTTTGTCATCCTCAGCCTCCACTTCAACAGGCTTCTCTGCCTTTCGGCTCAGCTGTGCTGGTATCGCCTTGGCACCTCCTCTTAACAACATGTCC
This sequence comes from Curvularia sp. IFB-Z10, assembly GCA_002161795.1. Classification (NCBI taxonomy): domain Eukaryota; kingdom Fungi; phylum Ascomycota; class Dothideomycetes; order Pleosporales; family Pleosporaceae; genus Curvularia; species Curvularia sp. IFB-Z10. The sequence goes on from JPSZ01000046.1 coordinate 4,720, forward strand.
ACGTACTTGGCGATCATCTCACCGGTCTTGGAGTTGTCTGTGCCCCAACTTGCGTTAGTCTTTTTTGTCTTGTTCATAAACTTGTCAAAAGCCTCGCGCAGTCCATGGCCCAGCTCTTCGTCCCGATGGAACGAGGTTTTCCATATGGCGTCTAATTGACGCTTCAATGACAACAGCTGTACTACCATGTTCTCCTGTTCTTTTTCATTAAAGACAATAGCCGTGCCCTCGTCTTCTATCCATTTTGCGAAGCCAGGTCGTAGGTGCGCGCCCATCTTCCGACGTTCGAGAAGTGTATATAGCAACTCGAGATCTTGAACAGCATTAGTCTCCAGGAGATCAGCGAGCTCGTCTTGATTTGTCAGTCGTGACTCCTTCTTTGTTATCAGATGATCTTCCAGCAGCGTAAGGAGTTCTCGTTTAGTTGTGTTGGGAAGGCTAAACATCTCTACTCGCTTCATCTCACGATCCATTAGCGCCCTTGAATTACGGACGTACTCCGGTAACGACTTCTCTGCGCTCTCTGTATCGGCCCATTTCACTACGTATTCCTGACTGATTTCCATCAAGCGCGGCTCGAAGTGCCGTGTGTAGACTTGCATGTCGTGGAACATGTTGACCGTTTTGGAAAACATTTCGCTGTCAAGGTCACCGCCTGTCCGATCAGTGGCCACAAGATCACAAGCACCATCGACAACGCGGGGGTTCAATTTGTCATGCTCAAAGATGATGGAGCGAAAGAGGCTTATGCAGATCTCGCGGAGGGATTCGTGTCGTGGAAGGAGGTAGGCGCGGTCGAGGTAGCAGAAGATCCAGTCTAGATATTTCTACCGGCCGATTAGTTTGCTGGTGTACATTCCCGTGGGTCTGACTTACCATCTGACTGTTCCATGTCGCCCAAGCCTGCAGTGTCGTCCGCAGCACATCTACGCTGGTTCTGCTCAGGCTGTCTTTCACCTTTGCCTTTAAACTGCCTCCCACATAGTCCTTGCACTTGGCGGTGAGGCGCTCCTTGATATCCTTGGCCATGTTTTGTCGGCAGACATTCTCTACGCCCCGGTATAGTTCCTCCAGACTAAAGTCAATATCGCCTTGCTCGAAGATGGTGTCCAGGGCCTTTTCGATCTTCTGCCATGTCTGATCCAGAAAGGCACGAGGGTCCACCTTTCTAACTGGCTTGAAGTTCTTTACTACCAGTCGCTTGGGACCGCTGTTGGCGTGCATGTTTGGTGCTGCCTTGCGCATTCCGTTCCGTTGGCCGTTCATCTTAGCAGGGCTGTTATCAGGGCTCGAGGTGACATGCACGACATCGGCATTACTCGGCATCCCTGACTTCTTGCTCGGAAAACTATACATGTCGGTCGTGTCCATGCTGCTTATCGAAGGCGGCGAAGTGGCAACCTCGGTGCTTGGTATGGGAGAGCTGTCTCGTCGTGTGCGCTTGCTCGTGGGCGATAACGGGGCTGCAGAGCCAAGGTTTGGTTTGGATTGCGTGGTGAAAAGCTCCTTGATAGTCTTGCCCGAGTGCTTCCGTTTCAGCGCACCTTGATTGGCGGACATTGGGCGAGCGTGGGGAGAGTGAAGGTTGCGGAGTTGTAGGTGTTAGAGCCGCAGCTGCGTCCGAACCGCTTCCGTTAGTGACGTATCGATAACAACTGCTACGGCACCTCGACTGCTGACGCGACTGCACGCTTACGATGGTGTATCAACAGGTGGGTGCGAATCGTCTATCTGATGATGCTCCGACTATATGTACCATGGACGTTGTACCTCGTGGCGCAGAGCTGCCATCGACGATTGGGGATTCAGCTTGAATCGGCACTCATACTATGTCACTGTGTAGCCATGTATGTCAGCACTGAAGCCACATACGCCCATCAGAGATTGCACTGAGAAGCCAAGCCAGTGCCGGGCTATACATTCAGAAGACTACAAAGTTGTGATTGTTGTTCGCAGAGCATGTTTCGTGGTCTCCCTCCATGTCACTCCAAAACGGGCAGTCTGCGACTCTGGATCCAAGCCAGACTGGTGGACGATGGTGGTTTGAACGAAAGAAAGGCGAGCTTCAAGAGGCTCTCCTACTATCTACATGTACCCGTGATAATGCTGGAGCAAAGGCGGCTCTACGGTGCACAAGTGAATAGTGCATGCGTTGCAGCGTCATGCACGTGCGCCGAACCTGGGACTAAAAGTGCTCGGACATACAACGCGTCTCCCATCGCTGTCCCCGCCTCCACCCCATCGATCGCAATTGTCGCGCCACTTTCTTCCACCTCAACGCCACCTCTTGTCACATCACGTATACGCGCGCGATCACCATGAGCGCGGCTGCATCGCCCTCAGGGGTCGACCAGGTCGAATCTACTGCCACGCGGCGCAAGTCCGGACGCGTATCCAAGAAACCAGATAGGTTCGCGCCAGGCGCGAGTCCAACCACCACCACCAAGCGGAAGCGCGGAATCGACAATGATAGCGGGGTAGACGCGAGCGAGTCGTCCGAGGAAGACTCGGAGCAGAGCAGCGAGGATGAGCCGGATGAAGAGGAAATCAGGGAGCGTAGGCGCAACAGGAAGACCAAAGCTGCGACCCGCAAACCGGCAGCTAAGAAGCCAAAGACCAATGGCGACAGCGTCAGCCTGGCAATTCGTCCGGCCAGCAACGCGACAAGGAAGATTTCCAAAAGACCGCGAAAAGCGCCAATACGCAAGAGCACGCTTCCTGAAGAGACAGAGGGTCTATATGGTATGTCGTGCAAGCGCCATGGGAGCTCGCACCAACTAACGCGCCATAGCCGACGTGTTCGCTAGCGGCGACCGACTCGAAGACGTGACCGCCCGATGGGTAGCCCGATTCAACGAGCATGAGGCCAAAGCTGTGGCAGAGATTGTAAATCTAGTATTGCAAGCTTCAGGTTGCGACTTGCGGATAAATGAGGACGATGTGGGAGATCCCGACAACACGCCCAACCGCGTAGCCGAGATTCAAGAAGAATTCCAACAGGTAGGTCAACATTACTCGTTCTATGTAGTTCAGCGCATGCTAACAAGAAGCAGTATGAAGTTACTGAATACCCTCTGATTGCAAAGGCCAAGGACGGTGGCGGCAATGCGTTCAGAAACGCGCTACAAGGTTTCTTCATGACCCTCGTGCAAACCATCGCAGAATCAGGCCTCATGTATGAGAGCGCGGAGATTTTAGAGAATATCTCGGTCTGGCTGGGCGCCATGTCCTCCACCGGCAACCGTCCATTTCGGCATACAAGCACAGTCGCCTCATTAGCCATCACCACTGCTCTGGCGCAAATTGCAGCAGATCTAGTAGAGAACACTGCTAAGCGCGTCCGTCAGAGCGAGGCTGAAGCCAAGAAGTCAAGAGTGAACAAAGAGCGTGTCTCTGCGGCAGAAAAAGAGATCGAGGAGTACAACCAAAAGCTGGAGTTTGTCGGAGGTCAGTTAGATGACTGGTTCGCTGCCGTCTATGTGCATCGTTATCGGGATGTCGATCCTAGAATCAGGGTCGACAGCGTGGTAGCGCTGGCAGATTGGATTATTGCATATCCTGACAAGTTCTTCGACGGAACTAAACTCCGCTATCTTGGTTGGGTGCTTTCAGATCCAAGTCCATCCACACGAATCGAGGTGCTGCATCAGCTTGCACGCTTATTTCGAGACGAGAGTAAGCTGGCCGGCTTGAAGACCTTCACTGAACGCTTCCGACCGCGTATTGTCGAAATGGCCACTCACGATGCGGAGATTAATGTGCGTGCGGCAGCAGTCGACTTGCTGGATACTCTTCGAGAAGCCGGTTTTCTTGAGCCCGACGACATCGATTCAGTTGGCAAACTTATCTTTGACTCGGACGCAAAGGTTCGCAAGTCTGTAGTTGGTTTCTTTGCCGAGAATGTCAACTCTGCCTATGAAGCGACCGTAGAAGAAATGGGGGGTGAAGAAGCGCTGAATGAAGCGTTGGCGCCACCCAACGACGAAGACGAAGAATACCACAACCCACGGCTTGAGTGGCTTAAGCTGAAGTGTTTGGTTGACCAGTTGCTCTCATACGACGAAGACGAAGTTGAGCTGCCCTCGCAAATCCAACGCATGTCTCCTGGTACAGAGCTGGGTCTCATTGCTGCTGGTGTGGAATCCCGGGTTTCACTCGCTGCTCAAGCTCTCTACGATGCTATTCCAGAGATTCGGTCATGGGAGGTCCTGGCTGGTTATCTCCTATACGATCATTCGCAAACCGTCCAAGGAGACAGCGAAGACCCGGAAACCATGCTTCGCCAAACCTGCCAGCTCGAGGAGAAGCATGAGACGGTTCTCTTGGACATCCTGAACGCGGTGGTACGAATCCGACTCCGGCGCCTCGCAGAAGTGTCCAAGGACAAAAAGAAGACCAAGACACAACGCGAGAGCGAGGAAGAGGACCAGGCAGACATGGCTCGTCGGCTTTCATTGCTCATTCCCCAACTCCTGAAGAAATTCGGTGCCCTTCCTGAAGCTGCTGCGCTATGTCTCCGGTTAGAGCGCGAACTCAATCTGGATGTCTTCGAAGAACTTCGACAAAACGCAGCCCTCACTGCGTTGCTCGACGACATTAACAAGCAGTTCCTTACTCATCACAACGAGCGCGTGCTTGGAGAGGCTATTGGGTCTATCCTACACGCTCAGGGTAGCGAGGAACTCAGAGAGACGGTCGACCTTAAGGTGCAAGCGCTGTGGGATGATCTGATCAACACCTTTGATGCCCTTCGAAGAGGCAAGGACTTTTCTACGCGAGGCAACTTGGACCAAAATGTCCTTCGTGGCGTTTCCAACGTCGTACTAAAGATGGCACAGTTGGTGACTGTTTCAGACGCTTCCGTGCTTGACCATATCGCCGCTCCTGCAAAGACAAAAAGCAGAGGCAAGAAGGCGGCTCTAGACACACCGCCGATTGATTCAGTGTTGCAGATACTCGAACGCGGTATTCCAGTTGAAGAACTGGACGCAGAGGTTGAAGATGCAGACGATACTCTTGTTCGTCACGCAATGTCTATCATGCTCATGTATTTCATGTGGAAATGCCGCGAGTGTACTACACATGTTGAAGAAGGCACCAGTATGCCTGACGACGAGCTTATGGCACTCGTAGAACGGAGAGACACTTGCATCACAACACTGATGAAGATCATGGAAAGCCGGAAAGGCACAGACGAAGTCCGCCTCGATGCAGCAAACCTGCTACTAGATATCTACACCATGTTCTGCACATTACGGGTAAAGAAGGGAAAGATGACAAGGACGCCTAAGAAGACACAGGGCCGCAGTTCTAATGGCGCCAACGACGACTGGGAAGCTCTTTGCCGCAATATTGACGGCAACACGACGAAAGCCATCCTACACATCCTTGCCGCATGGGAAAACTACCTAGCTAAACTTACCAACAAGCGTCTTGAAGAGCCGGACGTCGACGATGACCCGATTGATCCAGACGATGAACCGGAAAGCGACGACGAGGATGCTGCGGACGAGGGCACAGTATCAGACAAACAAGTGCGTGCCATTCTAGCGGAACAGTCGCTTGATGCATTCGGTGGTCGCATCGTACACGCTGTGCTTGTTGGTGCGCTCGACGGGGATGGTTCAGGCACAGTGCGTAAGCGGCTTGAACGCAACAAAACGAAACTCACGCCCACATGGAAGGAAGTTGTGAATCATCTTGACGCAGTCAAGCAACGCAAGGTCACGAAGAAGGGTGCAAAGGCAAACAAGGAAACTGCAAAACCGGCCAAAAGTAAGGAGATTGTTGAAGTCGATAGCGACGAAGATGAAGAACATGACGCTGAGCACGAGGTGCCTGGTGATGAGATTGAGGATGAGGAGATGGCTGATGGCGATGAGGAGCAGACCAATGGTGTGCAAGATGCTGCGGAGAATGGCGAAGATGCTGCGGAGAGGGATGGAGACGGCGAAGAGAGCATTCTCGGTGATTGAATGTTTTGACACGAGCGAAATGTGTGTGCTTAGTTGTTGTCCGTTTTACTATGATTGCGAGGCAGGTTTTCAGAGCTCCGCTCTTCTTCTACCTAAGCCACGGCTACAGCATGGCGCTTCGGCGTTATCACGACGGGTATGGTACAGGTCTGGGGCTGGTAAACTTCGTTTGTATGAATTCATCAGCTGGAACGTCACCTTGGTTCTTTGCCTGAACCGGTATGTAATACATTTATGAGACGCAGAAGTATGGAGCCATCAGCGCTCGGTAACATGTCGCTCCTATTGTATGTTTTCTTGCTCCTCAGACTTTCACCATGCGACGTGTTCGGTGAGCGAGGACGATCTCTTGGCACAACCAAAGAAGGTAGTGGAAATTCTGCGCCAGCGTTAGTGCCTCGCACGGACCAGCACACACAATACGCGAATTATCGGCAACCACCTTTACGACTTCGACAAGCCTACGCACGCCCGTTTGACACCGCCGACGACAACAGTCAATACTGTGAGTAGCTCTTCAGACACTATTGGAAAAGCCATCATCCAAATGAACAAAACTGACTCCAAGTAGCAATAAAGACTACCCTCCCAACCCTTTCAACCACACATCATGTCTCACGAGTCGGTTTGGTATTCGCGCCCTAGGACTTACGGCAAGGGCTCTCGCGAGTGGTATGTCGCTCCCTCGAGCCATCTTATATACAAATCCAGTGGCCTCCCGGGGACATTTGCGTACCATGTTGGTCGCTCGCTCCACGGGCGGGACGAGGAGAGGGATTGGACAGGATGAGACATAGTTTAGGCACCGCGATGGCTAACACAGTACTCACAGCCGCGTCTGCACCCACCCCGCTGGTCTGATCCGCAAGTACGGCCTCAACATCTGCCGTCAGTGCTTCCGTGAGAAGAGCGCCGACATTGGCTTCGTCAAGGTACGTCGTCTTTTGTTCTCTGCGCTTCCAACACCTGGACAGACCAGGTCGGATGACCAGCATCATCCTCCCCCGTCAAGCTCCGTGTGCACAAAAGGAGACGACTAACCAGCTCGCAGCACCGATAAATTCCCTACCTTTGATCGGAACGGCCGGAGTAGGAGGCGCAACTGACGAGATGATTACCTGACGATACGAAATGCACCTCGGGCCCCCGGAATTTTTTTGAGCCATGGAAAAGAAAATGGGAAATTTCTAAGATGGGCGCGAGGCAAGGGACAGAGCTCAGAAAAAAGACAGCGCTTTCCTTGCGTGGATGTGTCAAAGGGGGAGGGGAAGCGCGGACATGGTTCTGCAATGGGGCTCGATGTTTTTCTCTTTTTCTCTCTCTCTCCCTCTGACATGTTGCTTTGCATGCGCGAGGCAAGGTTGCTATCCGGTCCTTGATACACGAAAATCCAAATGCTCAATTCACAAAGCTTTGCTATTGCGCTGCGCGAGTGGAATCATGAGTGACGTGCAGAGAAGATTAACGGCAGATGACGCACTCAACAGTGTTGGAGTAGTTTTTCTCACAGTTTATTTGCTGAGCCTACTTCAGCAGCCTTGATTGTATTCGTCGTGCTCGATTACTCTTCCAAGGAAGTCAATCACTAATTACATCACAAACTACGAAAGGTATACGCATAGATAGATATATCAGCAGAAAGAAAAAAGAAGAATGAAAGAATGAAAGAATGAAAGAATGAAAGAGAGACATGTACAAATTTACAAAAACCCCCAGACATGGCAACAGAAGAAAGGCGTTGAAGTGGGTTCCTCTCCCCAACCCACTCACTCACTCCAGCGCCTTTGATGGTATCAAACAAAGTGAGATATATAGTCCACGTCTCCCGGTCTCTCTTCCTCTCCCTCTCAGTCTCTTTCCCTCCCACTTTCCTAATTACTCATCCACCACTCCTGCGACAAGAAAAAACTCCCACCTATATCCCCTCCATTAGTCAATCCTTCCTTTCTCTCTCTCTCTTTCTTTTTTTCTCTTCTCTTTGTTTCTTTCGTTCTTCATCTCATTTCTCATACACATTGCATTCTCTCCACGCTTTACATGACCTCATTCTCATGCTCCTGGGCAACAATGACCGAACAATGACAAGAACGACTAAGAAAAGAAAATAGAAAACAAAAAGCGATCCAACTACTCTGCTGCGGGCATACTCTCCACCTCTTCACTAAGCGCTCGCCAATTATCGGCCTGCAGCTCAGCGTACTTTACTCGTTCCTGCGCCCAGTCCTGGTGCAGACGACTAATGTAGTACTGTGATTTCTGGAAGAAGAGCAACTCGTCGCGGATGCATTCGCGGATGAAGACGCCGCGGGCGTGCTGTTGGTCAATGGATTCTTTGTCCTGATGGTCTTGTCAGAAACTGCTACTACTGTATGTGTGTATAAGGTTGTGGACGAACTAACCTTGATAATGGCCTCTTCGACCTTCTCGGCCTCGCCAGGCTTAGCATCTGGTTTGTTGCGGATATTGCTGAGTTTGGCCTCATTGTTCGCGATTCTCTTTTCCAATTGAGGAATGTTGTCTTTGGCGTACTTGTCTCGCCGATCAAACATGTCTCTTACGCTGACGAGAGTGTCTCGCTGACGCTTGAGATCTTCCAGGACACCTTCTTCCCACCCCTTTGCTTCATCTTCGAGTAACTGTTTGCTGGAGTCGAGGTGCCGTGCCGTAGCGTTCAGCCCCTCGTTCAGTAATGGTATATCGTTTGTGTCTATGGCGTATGTGTCACGGCTGGATTCCGTGAGGCCGCTGAGTGCGGAGGAGAAACGCAAGTACTCGGCTGCCATGCCTTCATTTCGGCGACAGAGGCGCTCCATCATGCTGCAAAGGGTAATGTAGGTTTCGGCACTACGTCGTACACCTGACCGGACCGTGTCGAAGAGCTCAGGAAGCGTCTTTGGTAAGGAACTCTCAAGATCCGGAGGAAGGGGCTTGCCAGTGAATTCTTCTTGCACGGAGAGATTTGCTTGTTTGCGCCATACGGCAAGCTCCTGTTTCTAATCAGTACAAACTATGCCATGTCGGTGTTGGCAGTGCCTACCGTAGGTACAGTCAGAAACATGACAACCAATTGCTCTTGGTTGAGTACCGGATGCCGCACAAGGGCGTTTGTAAATCGTGCCAAGCCCTTTTTTCGCTTTTCGAGGAAAGTAGCATCGGCGGCTATTGGGTTGCCGTTGACTAAGAATTCTCAATATTCACCATGACCATGTTGAGGAGATGTGACTTACTGCCAACCCTCTTTGGGGGCAACAATGGCAATTGTCGAAAAGGGTACCGTTTATGCAAGCAGTCTAACAACCAAACGAAATCACTGTACCGGCGGACGACCTTTGTTGTGCGCCTTGAGCTGGCGACTTCGTAGTTGCGGTGCTGGAACATGAAGACACCCTCTTTCTCCGAGAGGGCCGTGATGGTGATTACTTCGTCATTGCCAGTCGCGCCAGGCAATCGTCCGATTGAAGTTCCGAGCTCTGGTGGCGCATTGGAGGCACCCTCTCGACGCGTAGGTGCGCCAAACGACTCTTCTCCTATACTTGGAGTAGCAAAAGGCTGGTTTACGCCGCCATTGTACCCACCCCAGCCGCCTTCGCTACCCAGGGAACTGGGCTGAACCGGTTGGTGACCTGAAGAGCCGGCAGTAGAGTGCGTGGTAAACTGGCTGGTTGTCCGCGCTGTGGTAGGGACGCTGGAGCCGTTGGTCTGATTCTGTGTAATCGTGTAATTGGCGTGGTTATGACCTCTGTGTAGTTCGGGACTGCCCCAGGGATCCGCCTCCGGGTCTCCGAAAGATTGCTTGCGCATGGGCGCGCTGGATCTGCTTACAACAGGCGATTGTTGTGTTTCTTGTTGTGGCTGTCGCTGGGTTGGCTGGCGCTGCGGTGCTGGAGGGGTTGGAGGATGGGAGTCCTGGGGTGGTTGAGAAGAAGGAGCAGTAGCAGCAGGAGAGAGCGATGAGTCGCGGACCTTGGTGGATTGGGGGAGGGATACGGTGGGTACGGGGAGGTCTGGCAGTCGGTCAATACTGGTGGGCCCTCTGTGTGTGCGCGAAGAGGATGATTGCTAACACTTACTCTGCTTCCTCTCGTCGACGCTGTCGAGAGTGATGTCCTCGTGCTCTTGGGCCAGCCCAATTAAGGCAAAGACAACATTGAACTCGTTCCTGCCCAGCTCGGCGGCACTGCCGCCCGAGGGCAACACAATCTCGAGGATCTTGGACTGGGCGTGTGCGGAGATGCCGCTTTCGGCCAGCAGCTGCTTCACGCCCACAAGACTGACCCCATTGCCGTGGCCGTGGCCGGCGTCGAGCAGGGCGTCGAATGCGTCAATGTACGAGTCAGGCACGTCCGAGGTCGGGAGCAGCGATTTGACGAGAGCGTCGCGGTCAGCTTTCCTGGGCGTGGGAAAGGCCCAAGGCGAGTCGTTGTCGCCCAGGTCGTCTGCGAACAAGCTGTTGCCCGCCCTGCTACCTGCGGGCTTAGGATCGTCGTCGAAGAGCGACGACTGTTTTGCGCGCGGCGGTGCGTCGTCGTCGCCAAAGAGAGACATGGTGGGCCAGAAAGAGGGCGCCGGCGGGCTGTATACGAACAAGCTGGGCGCGATGGATGGAGAGGTGGCGGCTGGGTCGCACTTCAGATTTCAAGCTGCCCACGCGCGATGATAACATGGAGCTATGATGCGGCCTTGCAAGGAACCCACGACGCCTCCACAACACCCCCCGGCCCAAGCTCTACCGAACCCGCCACCCAGCCTTATCCTGCTTCTCCCTTGGCATCTGATGTGCACATTCAACAGTGGTACGGCCATGGCACGCAAAAGAAAATATTGTATTGGAAATGACGTGCTGCTTTGCTGCTTTGCTGCATACATGTACACACACACACAACACGCAACTGACGACAAATGCGCCATTTCTCCCAAATCAAAGAGCCTGACCTCCGAGTCGGCGGGTATCCATCCCTATAAATAAACACCAAAAGATTCCCTTTTTGAGTTCCAGCTGCGCCATCCTATGCCAACGCTATGTGGTGTAATCAACTACAATCCAAAACGCATCCTACTAATGCGCCGTTCAATATGGTAGGGGGTATATGTGCTATCAACATGAGAAATATAAACAAACATGCAAGAGAACAGCCACCCTTCTCAGAGCTACCTGTCGTGGTCCGTCCGATTGTGCTGCAGAGGCTTACTAAAGTCCACTATCGACGTCGTCTCATCTTGCGCCAGGGGTGTCGCTTGTGCAGACAATGGCTGCCGCACCTGCGTTCCGAGAGCATCAGCACTGCTCTGTTGTTGTTGTTGTTGTTGTTGTTGTTGTTGTTGTTGTTGTTGTTGTTGTTGTTGTTG
>JPSZ01000047.1:3409-13635 GCA_002161795.1 Curvularia sp. IFB-Z10
TGTCCATAGCGTGTTCTGAACGCTGTCTTCCATTCTTCACCTTTCTTGATCCTGATAAGGTGGTATCCATCTCGGAGATCTAATGCTGTGAAGATCTTTGCTCGAGATAATCGATCCCTAAGTTCTGTGATGTTCGGTAGTGGGTATCGATTCTTGACCGTAATATCGTTGAGTAGTCTGTAGTCCACACATAGCCGTTGTGTACCATCCTTCTTTGGTACGAACATGATCGGGTATCCGGCTGGTGACTTCGATGGTCGTATGTAGCCTTTGGCTTTGTTCTTGTCTATGTACTCTCGTAGTACTGCAAGTTCCTTTTCCGATAATCCATAAATTGGGCCGAAAGTCGGTTTCTTTCCTTCCTGTAGGACGATCTCATGGTCCCAGGGTTGATGCTTTGGTAACGCTTGGTCGTCTACCACTTCCTGAAATAGATGTTCGAATTCCTTGTATTCTTCAGGGATGTCCGGAGTTGCGCTTTTCTCCTGTGCTCTAGCTTCGTGATCCGTTGGCCTAGTTTCGGTATCTGCTGAGTTTGGCTTCCTACACTGGGAACTACCTTTCGAGTACGCTTTCTTTCTTTCTGCGGTATTGCACTGCTTGGCAATGTTACTCTCATCTACCATCGAACTCTGCCGATGCGTAGGCTGGCTTGCGGTTGCGCCTGCTCCGCAGCACTCAAATTGAAACACCTTCGACTTCCAGTCGATCCGCGGGTTGTGTTTCCTTAGCCATGGGAGTCCTAAAATGATGTCGTGGGTAGCTAGTCCAAAGACGTCTAGGTCTACTTCCTCCTCATGCTCTTGGATGCTGAGTGTCACTTGTTTGACCTCGTGTTTTATCTTATCTTCGTTTGGCATAGGTTCGCCGTTGGCTACATGTAGTGGGTATGGCTGTCGTTTCCGCAGTGTCGTAAGTCCGGCTTTCTTGACTGCGTGCGCTGAAACATAGTTTGCCTGTGATCCTGAATCCACTAGTGCCTGCATCCGTGTTTCGTTAAGCTTCACTGTGAGCTTTATCAATCCTAGGGAGTTTACTGTGTTGAGTTCCCTGGAGGGGCCTTGTTGCCCGGTCGCTGGCCTAAAAAAGTCTTCTGTTGGCCGTATCCGTAGTATTCTTTCGCGACTCTGTGTTTCTCACAATCATCGCTGAGGCATGTTTGCCAATGTGCCTGGTTGCATTCGTGTGCGATGTTGTCTCCGTACTGTACTTCGTACGTCAATTGCATGTCGATAATGTCTCTTGGGTCGTCATGTCCTGGAAAATGTTTCTTTTCGCGCTTGTCCCATAGGTGTGCAGGGCATGCGTCGTTCTTGCATTCAAACCAATGCCATTTGCACTTTAGCGTGTGTTGTGTCTTTTGTGGAAACCATCCTGATCCCATCTTGTCAGAGTAATGTACTGGGCAGTACTCAGTGGTGCACGCTGTCCAGGATATCCTGCTGTGTCCTGCGTTGCGCGCGTCGTGCCAGTACGGGTTGGTCAAGTTGTGTTGTTCCCAATGTTGTCGTGCTTTCTGTGCCCATGTTGGCAATTGTGACTGGTTGGTGTAACTTTTCTTAGGTGCAAGTTCTTCTTTGTACCGATTGAGTCTCGTAGTGATGTGTGCGTACGTGGGTGCGTCGCGTGGTACTGGTATCTCGTAGAAGTCGATGTCTGATCGTAGATGCCATAGTTCTTGATACATCTCGAGTAGTACGCTAGGTTCGCATCCATCGTAGTCGTATGATACTTCAGGCCGATTCAGTGCCGTACGTAGGATGTTGATCTGATGTTCTACTGTAGCTGGATCGCCTCGCTGATCTTGCTTGTCTAGCCTCAATGGTGATGGTATAAGTTCCGGTGACTCTGGTAGTGCGCTGTCTTGTCGCTTAAGACGTGGCGTGGATGGTCGATGTTCTTTCTTGAATCGTTCCATCTTTTCATGCTTGGTGGTGGCCGCGGGAAATTCTTCTTCCTCTGCTGGCGTTTCGTACTCCTCGTCGCTTAGAGGGTTGCTGTCGGTGTCTTCGTCCGTGTGTTCTTGGACGGTAATCGTAATGTCTTCGAATCCTTGTAGCAGGCTCAATTCCCCTGAGGGTGCCTCTACAGTGGGTCGGTAGATAACGTTCCATGATTCGTTATCGTCTAACTCGGATGTTTTCCGTAGTACGTTGAGTTGTCGTTTGACCTTGTTCTTGCTTCGACAGTCTCTAACCATGTGACCTTCTTTGCCACATCCGTAGCAAGTGATTTTCTTCTTGCCTTTCTCGGGTTGGTCCTTAGACCTCGCAGGTCCTTTACCGTGATTGATATTGTCGAGGTGCATAGGTTCCGCACCGTATCCTCGGTAGGATCCTGGCGTGTGGGGTTGGTAAGTCCTCTGGCGTCCGTGGTTTGGACGTGAACGTCGTTGATTCTCCTTAGAGCGATCGTTCTGACTTCCGTAGTTGCGCGTTCCCTTGTTGAACATGCGTTCTTCCAACGCGAGCTCATATAGCTCATTGTCCAACCTGATTGCTTCTTCCGTGAGTTCATCCAGTGTTTCGATTTGGGTTCCGCTTCGCATAAGTTCCTTGCGAACGGTAGGTTTGAGTCCTTGTTTGTACATGCGCATGAGTGCGTTGTTGTCCCAGTCGATAACAGTAGCGTATTGTTGAAACAGAGTGGTGTAGTCCGCAGCAGATCGAGTTTGTCGTAGTTCTTGGATTTTCTGCTCGGCAACAACTGATTCCTTGAATGGTGAGAAGTTCTGTCGCATCCTGGTTTTGAAAGCATCCCAGTCTTCGACTAGGGCGACGTTGTCGGTATCCTCGATACTATCGTCCATGTATCGACGGATGATTGGGTTGGCCCATTTTTCAGCGTCTCCCCTAAGGTATGACGTGGCCAAGACAACCTTGTTGTCGTCGTCGATGCGATCTCCTTCAATGTGGAAGTATCGGTCGACCTGGAGAAGCCAAGCTTCGAGCTTGCTACGCTCGCCATGGTATAAGTCGGGTTTGTTGGCGCGAGACGTAGTTCCTCCGGTCTGGGAAGCGTCTGGAGTGTTCATAGCAATGTCGCTCATCGTGAGGGTGTTCAAAGTGATAAGATCCTGGGATAACTACCTAAGTAGCTAAGACAGGTCAAGCGGTTGGTTTTCGCGGATGAGAGGCAGGGTGCTGTGAACGAGTAGTCACTAATCAGAAGTGCGTTACTGAAGAGTGGCTGTAAGGTAACTGCTTGATTGAATATCTGAAGTTGAACACAATGAGCCATAAGGGCCCATTGCCTATTGCTATATACTTGTGGTGCTCGTAGCCCTCGGTCAGAGGAGTCCGAGGAATCCTCGGTGGCTGCTGTACGAGGAGCATTCCTCGGTGGCTTATGTACGAGGAGCACGCCAAGACCTTTCCTCGTGCATGCGCCACCGAGGAGGTCACGTGATCGGTGCCCCCGCGTCACATATGGGTGGGTTGGTTGGCCGCCATGATTCCTTAACTTAACCGCCGTGCCTCTCCCTTCAGGTTCGTAACATTCTATAGCTAAGGAAATACAACCTGCAGATTGACTAGAAGTTAAAGGTGTTTTAATTTAAGTGCTGCGGAGCAGGCGCAACCGCAAGCTAGCCTACGCATTAGCAGAGTTTAATAGTAGATAAGAGTAATATTGCTAAGTAGTGTAATACCGCAGAAAGAAAGAAAGCGTACTTAAAAGGTAGTTCCTAGTGTAGAAAGCTAAACTTAGCAGATACTAAAACTAGGCTAATAGATTACGAAGCTAGAGTATAGGAGAAAAGCGCAACTTTAGACATCTCTAAAGAATATAAGAAATTTAAATATCTATTTTAGGAAGTAGTAGACGACTAAGCGTTACTAAAGCATTAACCCTAGGACTATAAGATTGTCCTATAGGAAGGAAATAAACTAACTTTTAGCCTAATTTATAGATTATTAGAAAAGGAACTTATAGTACTATAAGAGTATATAGATAAGAATAAAGCTAAAGGCTATATATAACTATTAAAGTCACTAGCTAGATACCTATCTATATCTATGTAGCAGTGGAATCGCAGCCGTTTTGGGGGTGGTTTGGCCGCCGCTTTTAGAGGCGTTTCCACCTCGCTTAGCCCCTCTTCTATTGCCGCTTTAAACGAACCCATGTTCGCTTACCATGCTCAGCATAACCTTCGCCTTGCCGCCAGCGTCCCTGTTCCTGTTTATCGCCTCCTCGCGGTTGAGAGTGGTAGGAGGGTACTGCGACGCCCGTCAGCGCGTCCGTGCAAACCGCAAGAATAACACAATGCTTACTGTACAACTCAAACTGCCTATAGGCCGGCGCCTACTTAAAGTGATGGCATGCCCACCCTCGTTCTGCCATCACCTCCTCCCATTTCTCCTCCTACTCCTCCTCTCTCACCCTCCTCCTCCAACTGCTCGCGTTGCCGTATTCCACAAAGTGAACTACTATTAGAGCGTTAGCCACCTCTATCGCGATCGAAAACGTCGCTCCGACACGAAACCTATATTAATCGCATTAACCTAACCCATCTTCAGCCACTAATTCGGACTCGTGCACGCAAATAGATTCTGTCACTTCTTTGTCCTCTAATAGTTACTCGGATCCTGACACTAAGGCGGATATAGACATCGAACCGGGTACTGGCGAAGATGGTGGTCTCGTTCTAGAAACGAATTCAGACCCTAAGTTAGACTCTAAAGCTGAAGAGATACTCAAGGACATTGCTTAATTAAAGGCGGAGGGGCCCGCAAAGCTAAATCATACCACGCATATAGTAAGACTATGGAAGAGGGAAGGCGAGTTCTAGAAGAGGTGAGATTAATGCAACTCGCATGGACCTCGTCATTATATAATTAACTATTAACCAGCCCACGTTAGGTACTGTGTTAAGATTAAGAAAAGAACTAAGAAATCCCTAGAGGAACAGCTCTGGGCATGTAACCCAGGAATATTTAAAGCGTACCTCCGCTAGCGAAAGAAATATTTCTAGGTTAAAAAGAAAAGCTCAATGCGAAGCTATTAGAAGAGAATCAGCATGTGCTACATGGATCTCACACACCACAGAATGGACGCTACTGTCCTCACTAATGTTTGCAACGTATGATCTGCCAGACCTAGTCTTTCTCTTGCGTAACAAAGAGCTAATATTGTAGTAGTAGATTCCGACCTTAGGACTTAACAAATCTGTGAAAGATAAGGATGCCATGTTTGTCTAGGATCTCTACGCCGTTCTTCATGCACTCTAGGTAGACGACACCAAACCCCTCCATGGTTTCATTCGAACTCAAGTCTCACTTCTCCTCCTTCTTAGCGCCGCTACAGGTACAAGACCAGGAGCTATCGTTGAAAGTGCAAGTGCCAAGGACAGCAAAAAGGCACTCTCGTTTAAGAACATCGAGCTTATGAAGGTTCGTAGCATAAAAGATCCTAGTCGGAGTACTATTTTAGCGAATGTCAATCTAGAGAACATCAAAAACTAAGAAAGGGGTGGGAAGCCGTACGTAAAATAGCAAATATAGAGGCTAAGAGGTTTCGCTAATTCGTACTGTGTTTGCAGAAAGAAGTTCACTTTTCGCCTAGAAGGAACCCCTGCCTTCTGCATAGTTTCATATATTCTTAGCATTAGCATTAGTCAAGACGCATTAAGAGACGAGTTTAGCAGTGTTCAGGATATATTCGATCTTGACATACCTGCAGCCCGTAATGTGCTCCGCATTAAGTAGAAAAAGAATCTGCTAGACTAACCCTTCTTGTGCGATATAAAGCATAGAGACGAGGGTATTTACGTACGAGCACGCAATGCGTTTCTATATAGAAAATATCGTGACATTTTTATACAATTAGGGCGTGTTACAGGCTTTAAAAAATCGTTAGAGTTGTACCAAATACGGCGAGCTTCTAGGAACAATATTAACAGTAAGTCTGCTTCAAAGTATACGTTGCCCTTCTTCTAGCCCAAACTTATAAAAGCCCACAGGCGCTCTTAACCTAGTAGAACGAAACCAGGTTATAGGTCATCTTAGGAGCACATACAAAAAGTACTACACGCCAACGCATATTATGCGTGACTTCCAGTCAATCTACTTTAGAAGCCCCTTAGAAGACCTTCTTATCCAATCTATTGCAAGGATAAGTTTGTCTCGGGATCAACGCGCACCTACCAAGCTGGACGACGAGCAACGAAAGAAGCTACGGGACGATCCTGCACTTGCGGTCCTTCGCGAAGAGCGGGAAAGTTATAAAAAACAGCTTTACGACTAAGGCTTCTATCTACTCAAGATAGGTTAAGGCACTAATCTTTATAAGAAATACGAGGCCACAAAGCGGAAGATTAGTAGCACGTATCAAAAGATGTACAGAGAACGGTTAGAAACAGCGATTCGCGAGTTCCATGACTCGATCGACTCGATCGAGATAGCCAGGCAACTCAGCGGAAAGGCTGCGACCGAAGTCCTAACGCTACCAGCCACTGAGTTTGAACTTCGAGAGCGAGCTACGATCGCCGGCATGCTCTTCAAGCCATTTCAGGACGACAAAGCCCAGGTAAGGTTTATGCAAACTTTGGCTAGATTATGCTATAAACGAGAGACGCGGCGGCCAAAGGCATTTAAGCGAAAAATAGTAGGTTTGGCCACATGTGAAGCCAATGGCTCATCTTTCTCGAACGAACGAAAGAGGTGTGGTGAGATTTTTAAGAAGAGCCCGATTAACCAGGATGGCGAGATCGCGGAAGAAGAGCTTGACGCACCAAAGCGCAGAAAAGTCTTAGAGGTACAGTCTAGGAAGCTCTACCCAATCGTGCTTCCTTATCTAGTGTGTCTTATCTGCATAGGGAATGAAGAGTTCTCATACGAACGGAGGATGCGCCATATTCCACAGAAGGATGTCCTAAAGAAGCACGTGGAGACCCATTTCCGACTCCCCGAACTTCAGTCAGGGTTTGCATGCCGCCATCCTAGTTGCTCTGACATGCTAGTTAACCCAGTGCATTTCAAGAGGCATGCGCTTGACATTCACGGTGTGTCTCACTGATACGTCTGCATTTTGCTCACCAGTGCGCAGTGCAACGAAGAGAAATTATCACATAGCAGTGGACTCCTTCCTTCAGCCTTTAATAAACTATGCGCTCCAATATTTCCCATTCTTCTCCGTAGTTTTGCTTATATTATCTGTGTCTGTGTTCGAAATTACAGTGACTCCTCTAAGCGCCCTACGGTCGCTTCTCATCGTCTTTTAGCTGTAGGATGTGCGAGTAATTTATACATGATAAGTTTAGGTGCCTAACGCTGTCGATCGTCTCTTATACTTGCAGCATCAGCGCTGGCTTGATATTTAATATTAACTAGCTCGTTAGCCTGCAACGTGATATATGCGATATAGATACCCGGACGCCACTGCATAGCTTCCCAACGCTAACATCGTCGGGCACGTTAGGTGCCAGAGGCAAATAGGCGTGACTCAAATTCACCTTAGACTCCAATTCTGTCATCTCGTTCTTGTCTTTGACCTCGCTCCTAAAGAGCAAGTTAAGATAACTAGATAGTTTCGAAAGCAGGCAACCCCATCAATAGAGTAACGTTACTTGAACCTCGATGAGCGGGGAGGTAGGCGAAGGCCAGCGCGAAGTGGGATGGGTTTCGACATGGGGGAACACTCAAACGTCTTCAAAGACATCAATAGTGAGTGAGTTCCACACTAATACACTGATACACCTTGCCTCTTACGGTAATTACGACTCTGAGCTTTCCAGATCCATTCGCGCCACCCGAAGAATCTCCTTCATTCAAGAGTACAATGTCATGTCTTCCTTCTCCCACGGTCTATCCATCGGGAAGACTGCCCGCCGCAGCCTATTCACGCAAGGAATCAACGGCTAGTAGTATGGCGTGAAGGCCTTCGTGATCCGATTAAGGAAATGTTTTTCCCTGCTCACAAGCCCTAACTTCAATTCCGCCAACTCCTCCATGTTTACGTAATTCCACTTCTCGAATTCCGTCGCCCTAACATCTTTGGCTGGGCCATCATAATGAATGCATATCCAAAAGAGGACCCAGAAGAACGACTCGAGATCGTGCATGAACGAATGGTTCTCTTCATCAAGAAGCACCCCAATTGCCATGAAAGCTCGAGTACCAGTCTTCCCACGCGCTCCTGAAGACATCTCCCGTTATTCTTTGATCGCTAGGTCGAGGTCGATCAGAAATGCGTACGAGGAGGGATTTTTGCCGTCTTCATTTACCATAAGATTGTTCGGTGAGATGTCGCGTTGAAGCATGCCAGCTCGTGTGTGTAATGACTCATATCCCTCGATGCAGCCTTCTAATACAGCAAGTAGGCTAGTTCGGGAGCTTGCTTTGTAAATAGCCTTACCATAGTCGCAGACTATGACACGGCGATGGATCCGGTTCGAAATTGCAGGTTTTGTTGGGGAGCCTGAGCAAGTGCGCTTGGTAGGCGGCATTGGCAGTCCTGTGCAGCTCGAGGATCGCTTCCGCCCGGTAGCGCTGCTACTTACGTCTCTCTGCGAGGCCCGGCGTCCGGTCGTGCTTGGTGGCGGCATCGCTTTCTCTAGCATGTAGTTCTTTGCCTTCGTTATGTCTAGGCCTTTCCGTACGTTTGCGCGGATGTCGTCATCTTGGCCGCCTACACGGACCGTCTCGTAGTGGAAGTACCTCGCAACGTTCATCACCCCCTTCTCAGTTGCCGCGCGTAGCAGTTCACCCTCTTCTTCGCGCTCCGGATACTGCCATGAATCCTTAACGACGAGCGGCATGCTAGGGTCTTCTTCTTGGTGGACTTTCCAGCAGGTCGTTGCCCGACCAGCGATGCAAGGCACCCGCTTTATCACTTTGTCAATGACGAGGCGCTCTTTGCCATTCTCCCGCTCGATCTCAATGTACCGCTTGTCTCCAGCCGTGATGATCGTCGGATCGAATCCTAGCTGCTCGTTGTTCATCCAGAGGAATCCGAGGACCGCAGAGACAAATTGCAATCCATCCTTATTGATGTCGAATTGCTCGGAGGCGATGCCTCCAAGTCGATCGAACTCCCACAGCCGCATGAAAGATCCACAGAGCGTGAAGCCGAGAACGAAGCGGCGACTGTCTTGAGCGGCGAGCACCTCCCTTGCATATCGGCCAAGATCAAGCCATGCCTTAGACGCTTTGTCGGCTAACGGATTGCTCTTGAGTTCTCCAGGTATGAGGATATGTGACCATCGGCATTTCGAACCCACACCAGCGTCTGGATCGTCCACAAAGCCGATGTCCAGCTTGCGATCGGCGGTCGATCCTCGTAGAGGCCGATGGGGCTGTGCTAGTGGTCGCCGCCGAATCCCAGACACCGGCCGATGCCCTTCTGCAAAGTCCAACAGCCGGTCTGTAAGCGAGGCAAACCAGCTCAGAACATCCGTTTCTTTTGCTTCCTCAGGCCAGCCCTGCCAGCCGCTATCTACACGGAAGAGTGGGCTCTCCCCTTCCTTGCACTTGTCGAGCACGGTCATTGCCGCCAGTCTCAGACCTGGCACATCTTCGAAGAAAGCTTCGAAAAAACCGGGTATACCAACGTACAGGCGTCCCAGCTCCTCCTTCAGCACATCGTCTACATGTTTGCGGTGCTCCGTTGAGTTCGCGAAGCTACCCGTGTTGATGGACAAGGGCGTTTGTTGGAAAGACGAGGGGCGGGGTGGAGGCGTCGATTCTGTGACGGCGGTTTCAGCTTGTCTCCAAATGACATCGTCGGATTCATTCTTGAGAACTGCGTTCCACAAGGGTCTTATTCTTTCTAAATCGAAGTCGTCCGAGCTGATTGCAGAGTGGAGCTTCGAGAGGTTGCTAAAAAGGTGTTTGCCTCCTGTCTTAGAGGGTAGGAGACGAGCAGCAGGAAGGATCTGAAGAGCTGAAACGAGAGCAAGCGATAAATTTTGAACATCTAAGAGTACGTTAGACGTGCACATTGACAGATTCAAGTCAAGTACCTTCAGTTCCAATCCAATCTAAAGCAGACAAAGAAGCTGGTATCCCTTGCTCCTTACATAGAGAATTGAATGAATTGCAAACGCTCCTCAATCCTTCTCCTATAGGCTTAGATCTGAGTACCTCCAATCGAGGTAGAAATGCCATTGTTTGCAGTCGCGCGAGGAATCGTATTTCGGTCGTGCAAATGAGCTTACATGCACATTTTTACGTACTGCAGGTAGCGTAAACAAAAAGGGTGGCTGTGGCCGGAAATTCATTGTAGGATGG
>JPSZ01000048.1:729-13446 GCA_002161795.1 Curvularia sp. IFB-Z10
CCGCAAGGTGGGGGGGGGGGGGGGGGGGGGGGGGGGGGGGGGGGATGTCGTAATCGTTAGTGACTGTATGTAGTCACTCACACTTCTATTTTCAGGCCTTACCCAGAATTTGGTCTCTTCCAGTTTGCGCCGTTCCTGCAGATCTTTCGCCTTTTTCCAACAGTTTAGAGACGAGACAGCTTTCAAGATTGATAAGCAACACTAGTCTAGTCAGATGGAAGCCTGTCTGGCTGTTTCGCACCAGCCGCATTGGGAAACTGCTTCAGTCTCGAGTACCGACTATGGCAGTAATCATGCATCAATGAGCGTGCGACAATACCACAAGGTTGGGAATGACTTTTTATCCTCATAGTAACATTTGAAGCTCTAGATACAGTTAGTCTATTAGCCCAAGAGGGACTCAGGGGTCAAGTGCAATGCTGCGTGACATAGGCTTGGATTTCGGCACAATAGAAGGATCTCTAGTATGCAGTGCGTAGGCGTCAACGTCTTTGTGATTTTTGTATCCTTAAGGACAAGAACAATCCATAGTAGCCTAAGAGACTAGTATCAGAAGACTGTAGATAAATCTAACGTGCTCGGAAGATTAGAGTTGTTTAATCTCAAAGTACCTACAGCCCGTCTCGCGACGGGGAGCGTCTCGTGACCCAGGGATGGATGTTAGTCAATTTAGTTAATCAACCAGCACCCCTCACTGTATGACGGAAAACCCAGTGGGCCGGCACCCGCCAATAAGAGCGCAGAGTCAGCAGACATCATGGCGCAGCAATATGTTTAATTGGCTGGTTCCGGCCCACTGGGTTTTTCGTCACACATGGAGGGACGTTAGTTAAGCAATGAAAAACTGCAAATATTCAATCCATTGAATCACACTAACGTCCTTCTCTGTGCGGCGAACAACCCGGTGGGCCGAAAACAGCCAATGAGACGCTGCGTAAGGTCAAGATGCGTGCTGTCCTGGCACTCTTATTGGTTGCTTTCGGTCTATCGGGTTGTTCACCGCACAGAGAAGAACATTACTTTCCTGTCTCTCACTATCTACTAGTGCTTCGAAATACAACCTATCCAAGACTTCAAGCAAGAATGGATTCGAGATGTTGAGCAACCGCTTGCAGGCGTTCATTTTGCAAATGTCCGCAAACAGCCCAACACCAGTCTTACAAAGCACATTTTATGATGAGTGTTGCTTTAGCATTACTGTCTTCATCTTTCTATATATTTGTCGCGCCACTTGCCACCACATGCTCTAGAAAATCAGTGTCTCCGTTACGAGTTCACTAACAGGCGATCTGCCCATCAACCGTCGCAAAAAGTATATTCTCTTTCTGTTGTCAGCATATCTGGCCGTTGATACTCTCACAACGCTCACCGAGACTGATTCTGGTCACTTGAGACCCGGATGCAGGACCTTTGTCCTCAATGCAAGTGCAGGTAACATCAAGCGCTTCCAGAGCGCACTTAGTGCACGTAGATAAAGCGTTGCCATTCCTGCCTGCGTCTAAGTATGGAAGTTTAGCAGTCTCAGAAAGAGCGTTAATCACCTTTCGAATTGCAGCTCTCCATCATGATTGGTAAGACACCGGTTCAGATCGATGCTCGCCTCGTTGGGCACCCCTACGCTTGCTACACACAAGGCCGTCAGCTTGTTCCCTTTAATCTCGAAATTGGCGCAAAAATCATGGAGCGATCCTAGGGCGTCGCTGTCTTGACGATGGAGGTGCGTTTTGGAAGTTGCAAAGGCCAGCTCAGGAGAGAGGCCAAGAAAGATGTAGGCGGGGACAGAAACAGTGGTCCAGTACATTGTGATGACTTTGAGGGACCGCAAAGTAAACTACCAAATGATAGTAGTGTGCATCTCACTTGCACTTTATATCCATCCATCCAGTACTATGAATGTCAGCCAATCTTAGCTCTATTCTTAAGACTCTGAACTATTCTGGAGGGTAGTCTCACAGTTTCTACTCGCCTGCTTATCCACAGGCATGCCATGAAGGCACAGGCTCTCATCATCTTGCATCAGACAAGGTTGCAAGGAGTCTTCACAATCTAAGCTAATCTCAAACAGAGTCGCCATGGCCTACACTGTAGTCGTCTACTGCACAGTTAAACATAATAACACTGGCGAACCCAAAGTAATGACGAAACCGAAGTTCGCTGATGTTTAGTCTCCACCAAATAGCGATGATCTTAGCCTGGAACGCGACCGTTAGCCTTATGATACTCGGACAAGGTACTTGTGACAGACTACTTATCGTAAGCCACTTGTGATCAGCCACCAATAATAGATTACCCATAAAAATGTACAGGACTACGGCTACACCGAACTAATGTAAGCCACCGGTCTTGGCTTCCATCTGTTTGACTCATGTAAATTAGTCACAACATGAGCTGGCGCCTGTATTTTATCATATGGTACGAATCGTAGCATGAAGCAAACTGGGTTTTCTGCAAAGGCAGATATAAGATACATACGTGTGACATTGTCTTACAGTGATTAGTGATTGCAGCTTCACTCTTACGCTTAGCTGCGCAGCATACTTGAGCAGCCCCACCCTCCGTACGTAGCTTAGCGCGAGCAGTCAACTGAACATGATTAGTCAATTCTCAACTTCAGGATGACGAAACTTTTAGAGTGCTGCCTGCAAGGGTGAAGCCGCAATCGCTTATCACTGTAGCGTGAGCAAATGTCAGATTGTCGCGGCGCAGGCGAAGCACGTGCATATAGTCACTTGAGGTTGCGAAACCACTTGTGTTGGCAGAGCGATCAGCTAGGTAGGTATCCCTAGCAATAGGTGTGTATTCTTGGCGGGGCTGAGCGAACATAGATCATGCACCAAGCCCCTGGTGCTTTGCGAATGTTTTTCCACTCTCCAGTTGCTGTGTACAGTATACGTAGTACAAGTGGCTCATGCGAAATCATTATAGCCGGTCGAGCGAAATCTCGCTCGCAACAGGCAAAAAACATGAGCTGTTGGACCAAATGACTGCGGATATCGTATCCGTGATACAGCGCAAAAGTACCTTCTGCGCCGGAATATAAACGATTGTGCCACCATCAGGCCAGAGTTGGCAAGCGCTGGATTGCTTTGTTGCAACTTATCGCATCTTCAGCACATCTCGCGTTGCCGTGCTATCACCGCGACTATGGACTAGTGCCCTGTCACTGCATCGTGACGGACCATGCCATTGCATATACACATATGTCATCCATACTCTATGCGCAGCTAGGGCTTATATCTACTGTTCGTAAGAGGCCCTGTTCAACCGACTTCAAACACATTCAGTTTACACTAGTCAACACCCCAGCATGCCCTTAGAGATGACTGCTCCCACAAAACCACTTTTCGCTGTTCCAGATCATATCGACGAAGCAGCAAAGCGCGAACCAGATGCGATTTGGGCGCTGATACCGCGATCCAACACAAGTCTCAAACTCGGTTGTTATGAATACAAGTACGCGGAGCTAGCAAGGGCAGTTGACGATCTCGCATGGTGGATAGAGAAGGAAGTGGGAATCCCTGGCCATATAGGTCAGACAATCGGTTACATGGGGTCAGTCCACCCATTCTTGCATCGTATATGTAGTTTCCGCTAACCACCAAAGCAGTGTAAACGATCTCAACTATCTTCTTGTGCTCGCCGCGACGCTGAAAGTTGGCTATGTCCCGCTTTTTGTCTCCCCACGAAACTCGATCGACGGCCAGACATCTATCCTGCAAGAAACGAATTGCCGGTTTTTCTTAACCGGAGCAGAGACATTGCCACAGGTCAATGCAATCGAAGAGGCACTGCCTCGTCTGAGCGTCTTCACCGTACCGTCACCCGGGGAAGGAAAACTACTAAGCCCCATGGGTTCTGTGCTTCCTTACGCCGGTCGACACAGCCGCGACGGTGCAGCGCCTAGCATCATCCTTCATACGTCTGGATCTACTGGTAAGTAACTTCGTGCGGCAAACCGTATTCTTCGCTGCATCTAACAACTGTGCTAGGACTTCCGAAGCCTGTTCGCTTGACAGTCCAAAGCCTGAACTCGATATGCAACCAGGTCTCGCTCGAGGAAGAGGACGGCCTTGAACACGTGAACCGGCTGTTCCTCACGAATAGGAGGCCAATGCTCGCCGCTGTACCGTTTTTCCACGCCATGGGAATCGTCGTGGGACTTCGATCCCTCGTGTGCAGGGGCACAGTCGCTGCACTCCCTTCAGGCAAGGCAATGGCTGCTGACTTGGTCATTGACGCGATCGAGGGCATCAAACCATCCACCGGCATTTTCCCACCATCCATTCTCGAAGACGTGTCTGCAACCGAGGCAGGAATGAAAGCACTAGGCACACTACAGAGTGTCTTTTTTGGCGGTGCGCCCCTCACAAACGCGAGTGGTGACACGATCAGTAAGGTGACGAAGCTTCAGATGATGATCGGCAGTGACTTTGGGCTTGCTGTTCGCTGGGCAAGCAGGTGACCGCATCTTTGCCACCTCTTTGCAGGCTGTCAGCCCTGGCGCAGGAGGGGGCAACGTTCTCTGCGCCATCGCCAACCCTTTGGACGCGAAGGTGCTTCGTCTCAATGCTGAGGCGACGTTTGTGGGCCTGGACGACGACCAGGATGCAGCAGTGCAGGTGGACGTCACCGACTTCACGATTGCGTGTGTAGTGTAGATGTGGCATGGGTGGATTTATAGACAACGCGGTCGATAGAACTCGATTCCTTTGTGCATCAACCCCGCCTCCTTGCACTTGCCTTGACTAGCTGTCACCAAAGCTAAGTTTCCCATGATCTCTAGTGAATTGATCGCTTATGCGCGAGGTTGTTCTCCTTGTTATGGGGATGAAGTCCACTTGCACAGTTCAATAGCGCTATACAGCAAAAGTGTTGGCTACATAACTAACGTACTTTACAAGCGAGTCGGACACCCCAAAACACACCTAAAAGTCGACTTTTTGCAACTTAATATCTTAACAACTACATTATAGATTTTACTAAAACTCTTACTATAGAGCTGCATCTACACATCCTTTAAAAATCTAGGTCCACTAGGTTATAACTACCGTGATAGAGGAGTTATTTCTAGAAAGCTTAACAAGTTAGCTTTTTTGGCCCCTAAGTTTAACACCTCTAGATTTAGAATAGCTTTAGCCTAGTTACCTAAGTATATTAACAAATATGTTAATACATCTCTATAGTGAAAATTTCAGTAAAATCTATAATATGGTTGTTGAGATATGAAGTTGCAAAAATCTGACTTTTAGGTGTGTTTTGGGGTGTCCGACTCGCTTGTATGTCCGACTCGCTTGTAAAGTACGTTAGCAGATAAGAAAAATCAAAAATTAGAACCAGCTAGCTACCGCACCTAATCTCGATCTTAATCGTCTGCAAAACAAGAGCTAGCTTAGGTAGCTCGAGACATGACGGATTATACAGCATCAATAGCATCTATCCTTATCGCCATCTTCAACTATCTCCCAAGCGCGAAAATACAACAAGATGGTGCTGCATAAACATTGCTAGTGGCATTCTCGTATACGATGCGCTCGGTTCGAAGCCCAGTCTTGTTGCTGTGGAACGCGCGGCTTTGCCACCAAGCTAGTCCGCAACTGCCCCGCGCGGGCCATAGATCCAGTCTTTGTCAACCTTAGCAGAAGCAACAAGCACATCCAATGGCAACACTTACACTGCGCGACGTATGGTACCTCAAACGTAGGCTTCTGCCCTTTGCAAGCAGCGGGCTTGACGCCATCTGCAGTCTCGACCCGATACACGGTATTCACGCCAGCCCGCGAGCTGCCCTTTGTGTCTTGGAGGAAAAGCCAGTCGACGCTGTCGGTGGCCGAAAGGCCGAAAAGGGGGTATGGTCGTGCGTCGGTCTCATCAAGCTTAGAGACCTGCGCGATAGGAAAGGGCCCTTGCGCTAGCTGGTCGAGCGCGAAGACCGGGGTACGAAGATGGAAATAGTGATGACCTAGCAGGTGTTGGAAGCCCTGAAATTGCCGTGCGAGCTCTTGGTGACGGCTGTACTGGCTGTGCTGGACAAGGAACAAGACGAGCGGAGACAAGAAGCCGATAATCTCAGCAGCTAGCGGGTTGTCCTTGAAAGCCGTGCCGAGGTCGTACAGACGAGCTGGATTGTGTTAGCTTCGCGGTTCGGTCGTAACAAGCCGCCAGAGCAAACCTTACCAAGAGCCCCGCTAGTGCTTGGAGCGCTCATCTCGTCTTCGCTCATACAGGTGTAGTTTTGTGTTCCGATACCAAGTACGATAAACTTTAGTTGCAGGTTATTGGATGGTGGCAACGCGCTCAATGGCAAGAGCTCAGCAAGGCCACCGATGTCATCTGCAAGAACATAGCTAGTAGCTAGAGAGCTAGCGGCGCTACTGACGAGGGCGAACGCAGTAAAGAGGGCCAGTAGCTGCATGCTGTGGGAACTCTGCCACGCTTAGAGTGGCAAGGATAGCTCTGTAGACACTACAAAGTATACACTTGTAGCTCAGATGTGTAGAGCAGCGACAGCGTCATTTATCAAATCATACCACTCTGCCGCTGTCGCTACAGACCCTTTTGGTCTTGGGGACTGATAATCAGATGGCAGCTATTAGTGGTTTCGTCATGCGGAGTGGTTTCTTGATAAGTATCCCGTTGGAGACTAGCCACCTAGCTGGTTTTCGCCGTACGCGAGCCTTTGCCATCCTTAGCCTTGCTATCACTCGACAAGAAGTGAGTGTGTCTTTTTGCATGCGAAGCGCGTTTTCTATGGCGAAGGTACACACTAGCGTTCGATCACGGTGGGGTTTCTATTGATGAGATCGCTGGAGTCGTGGTCAGCTACAGTCATTAGCGATTACGGCTTCGCCTCCGCACATAGCATCTCAAAAGTCCAGTCCTGAAGTTGAGAATTGACTAGTTAGTTAATCATATAGATTGTTCTATACCTAGCTGGCATCTTGCGCTAAGCTATGTACGGAAGGTGGGGCTGTTCGAAACCGCTGCGCAGCTGCGTGGAAGGGTGAAGCCGCAATCGCTAATGACTGTATTCGAGGACAGCCTAGCAAGAACATAGCTTTGGCTGCTATACGCTCAATGTTTCGAATCGCAACGTATCTGCACGATGATGATTAGATACACATCAGCAGGGGCCACTCTACCACAAGTGAGGCTTTAATTAGTCTTTCAAGTTTACACGGGTGGGGCCGGTTTGCAGCGAACTGTATGTACCTGCGACTAGCGCGTTTACCATCAGTCACTTTGTCCATGGCCGTTGTTCCGGATGTAGGTGCTCAACGCCAGCGAGCTCATAGCCGCGCTGCAAGCAAAATGAGTTAGCGAGCAAAGTAGATACACCTATAACAGAGCTGCTAAAATATTACTTAATACTTCTTGAACTTGATTTCACTCGTCTTTTCATGATAGTACTGCGAGCCAGTGCCATCTGTCAATAGGCAATACTTTTCGTCTTAGCTTAAGCTTAAGGATGGACAGTTCTGGTTGGATAGATCAGTCAAAATCGTGTGTTAGTGTGTTATATGTTAGGCTTAAATTTGTGAATCTTCCATAAATAGAGTATTTGGTGAAGAAACTTTCACACAGGCGATCTGGCGCATGTTGGCGTCATACCGGGTGACATAACAGAGAGCGGCACTATCCTCCCCGACAGCTTCATATTCCAGTGTGAGCGGTACGATGAACATAATCGCCATCTGAAACATTGGGTGATTGAATTGGCAAAGGTAGTTGGGTAACGGGCGCGAACATTTGAAGCCATACTCTATCGCCACTATTAGCTGAGACAAACTGACTTGTGGTGAGCACTAGTGAAGCTACTACTAGGGATGCATAGCAAATTAATTCCACGTACCACTAAGGCTACACGAGGAGATGACATTGTATAACAAAGCTTAGTCAAATCTTGTGCCGCTTCAAGTTCCAGCATTGGGGCTAGGTAAGTATCTAGGAAGAATAGCCTCCTTTATTCTAATCACGCAAGCTAGTCAAGTCAAAGTAGTAGTACGGAGAAGGGTCAGCCTGCACAGAGGTAGAGCAGTATTCTTTGTCAATACCAGAGCATCTCACCACCGTTCCAGTCAAAGATGCTGTCTTTCATACTTACTCTCGTCAAACGTTTCGCACGCCCTAAAGCACCGATTAATACCGCGCCGGTAAAAGTGGAAGGACCACAAAACTCGATACCAGGTTGTTGCGCCATCGCCCCGACGATCTGGGAGCATACCCGTCCTTCTACCTCAAATTCATCAGCAGACAGCTCGGCACCATGCCTCATCATACTCATGACATGGACTGGCGCCTATGGCCAGCATATCTCCAAATATGTCTCAAGATATGCTACTATTTTTCCAACGTCCCGAATCCTCGTTATCACCACTTCAACAAAGGATATCGTCTGGAGAAGTCCTGCCCGGAAGCGAGAGCGCCTTCTACCAGCAATCAAATACATTTTGAGTCTCTATGGAATACCTCAATCACGCAAAGGAGGCACTTTGCTGCACATGTTCTCAGAAGGAGGTGCCACCAAAGGCTGCGAACTTGCAATAGCGTACCGTGACGTTACCGGTTTGCAACTCCCTATCTCAGCGATGTGCATGGACAGCACACCTGGCCACCCACGCTTCTTGCGGCTCTGTTCCGCCCTGGCAAAATCATTTCCTCCGATACCTGTCCTCAAGCAATTCTCCACACTGATCGCGGTGGTCGTGTTGGGACTAGTATGGACTGTTTACCACGTCTTCAAGGGGTACGAGAATAATCTTGTTTCTCGTTCGAGGAGAGAGCTTCTTGACCCAGGATTGTTCGCGCTTACAATTCCGAGATGCTATCTCTATTCGAAGAGCGATGCTATAGTTGCGTGGCAAGATGTATATGAGCATGCGAGTGAATTGATTGGGCGCGATGGATGTATGACGGAGGCTATGTTTGAACACTCTGAACACGTCAGTCATGCAAAAGCAGAGCCAGATCGCTATTGGAATACTGTGAGAACAGTTTGGGTGCACAGCCAAGAGGAACATGAAGAGATGGACACAAAATGCACAAACAGAGACGCAAAGCTACCCGATACCGCCCTCAGAAATGGACTTGCTACAGCTTTGATCCCTGTAGTGGAGCAACTGCCCCCGAAAGCAGATATAAACCGGGAGAATGAGAGGTATAGCGCATTCGTGTAGAACAAATCCCTCGCTGGCTCATACATACACTCGGTGAGACCCTAGTTTTGACCTATTTCATTGGTTGTATAATTGCAGGTGCACTTGCTTTAGTACTTGCAAAGTGATCATTTATCTGTTCACAAAATCAACTAGCTAATTGACTGTTAACTAGTCCGACTATACAGCAAAAGATGTGAGAACGAATTCTATAGCGTCTGCACGCTCTAATGTTAACCTCCCTCCCCGTGTGACGGAAAACCTGGTGGGCCGGGATTAGCCAATAAGAGCGCAAGGTCAGCAAGCATTCCCGCAAGATACTGTATCTTGTTGGCTTATTCCGGCCTACCGGGTTCTCCGTCATACAGGTAGGGATGTTACTGCGAAGTCTAAGTATCCTAATTTTGTTCCGTTACAGGGGTTGTTCAGTTGTAGTTGAATGTACGTTAGTTACCAGATGGGTCCATCTGTACAATCGTGGTGGTAACGCAAGACAACTCCAGCAACTTCTGGCGACACTGCACCCCCACCCTTCTATGCTAAAAATAGAAACACCTTTGTCTATAGATGGTTCGAGAAGGACACTATGCCTAGTGTTGCAATCGGACTAAGTTAGCATAACTTCGTCTGGACAGCGTGCTAAGCCTATTTAGCGCGAAGAGCACACAATCTGCATCAAGCGTGCATTGTTCTCTATAACTATATACTGTGTAGCGAACTATACCTGCATCTGCATGCTAAATCCCTAAAAATATACATTTTCTACGAAGCTCTATCATCTCTATCAATAAACTAAAACTCATCACACTACAGTCATTAGCGATTGCGGCTTCACCTCCGCAAGCAGCATTCCAAAAGTCCAGTCATCATAAAATCGGAGATTGACCAATCATCTCGGTTGTTCTGTAGCTGACTTCTCGCGCTAAACTTCGTATGGAAGGTGGGGCTGTTCGAAACGGCTGCGCAGCTGCGTGTAAGGGTGAAGCCGCAATCGCTAGCGACTGTATGCTATACAAGAACCCATTTCAAACGTGATAGTTACCGGCTCACATATACAACAGTGGCTTGTCTCAGTATCGGTCAATTTTAGCCATACCAGTATGAGTATTTTACACACGGCCAAAACGGGCTCTGAATAACGATTTTAGATTTCCGAGTCTATACTATATTCCTTACAGTACATACAGCCTGATTCAGAGTCTTACCAAAGTCAGTGGAGACGAAAAGAGCCCAATACTGACATGCCTGTTTCGGCGCAATATATTTGAATATGGAGTTTGCTTTCCAATCCGGCAGCACATTCCCCGATCATACTTCTATTGTTTTTTACAAATGACCATTGTTGTTATGGCACCAGCCAGGCCTTACCTTGTAGGGTATAGCGCCTTGGCTCATTCCCTGTACTTAGCTCGGATTACTAGCTAGCCTACTCCATCCATCATTGTACTACTGTTTGACTACTTGTCTCTTTTGGTGGGCTCCGCGCCGTGAAAATTGTTGTACACTCTCATGCACTTGCAGTTTCCACTTTGCGCACGACGGCCAGTTTCCATCCTACGCTCACCCCTGTCTCACTTAGCTTAGCCTTACCTATCCTAAGGGTTCTAGCTCTACTCATAGTGACCGCACGCTACCTCTCTGCAAAGCCTCTAGGCTTGTTACTTACCAGTGTTACTAATCATCTTACAGTGTATTGTGTTGTACCCTTAGCCTAATTCGTCTGAATTGCTTGTGAATGTTGACAGTAGACTTAGCATATAATAATATCTAGTTAGGAAGAGGCCTTCTGTGTCGATCGTTGAGAGGTTTGAAGGATCATAGCATAGAACATTCTCTTTGATTGAGAAGTTATAATTATTGAGAAGTTATAATTAGTCAATCAAGATTTAACCACAATATTTCTTCTCAGGTGCCCCGATAACGTTCATCGTCAGCTTCTGATCTTGCTCATCGAGGTTGAATACAGTGTAGAGCTTAGTCTATTTCACTAGCATTAATTTACTGAGTGATGGAAACGACTAACTAGACAAGTGTTTGGGTAGAGCGTGGACTAACGTCCGTCCCTCCGTGCCGGGACGCACGGTGTGACGGGACACCTTTTCTTCCGGATGCTCGGGTTGCGTGTAACGTACTTAAAAATAGACAAACACAATGCATATCTATTTTACAGCTCTTGCGCTTCCAGTGTATCACCCTCCGACGCCGAAAAGCGTGTTGTTGACCATACTGTCGCTCGTTCTGTCAGTGCCATCCATCGACTCTCCTCTAATACCCCCTTGTTTATTCGCGACGACTAACGTTTGCAGAGAGCTCGGTGGGCTAGAAAGAAAGCTGAGATGGCAAAGATTAAGCCTGCACATTCAAAGAGTCGACTTAACGTGAGGAGTATGCATCCCGGTAGTTTCTCCGCGCTGGCGACAACATCGTCAAAACGCGACGAGCCGGCCGTGCGACTTTAGCGGCATTTAGCAGCGGTAGCGTGCTGAGATATCTGCGAAGGGTTACGCGCTGTGGCTGAGAGCTGCGGCTCTCACTCATCGCCCGACCTTAGACAGCTCTTATTCCCGGGCCGGTAAGCAGCCGCCCCCATCGCACAGAGCCAGGCAAGACGCTATAACGATGACCCTTGTAGATTAGTTAGCTATGTTTGCTAGCATCTTACCTACATGTGTACTCTTCTGACATGAGTTTGCAAGGCAAACACTGCCTTAGCGTAAATAGCGAGGGGAAGCAGTGCAGGAGGCTGGGCGCTTGATGCAGCCAGCAGCACCTTCAGCCTGGTTGCATGCACTGCCTCACCAGGCTGCCTTCTCTGCCTTATCGCAAAGATGCCATTCTACTCCCACTAACATTCTACTCTCACTAATCTACCATAAAAGTCGTTCAGGCCTCTGATTCTTTAGACTGAAGTCCGAGCTGCAAGCGTCATGCGGCTTCTCCATTTCGACGTACTAGGCAACCTGATCTTGACAGACTTTCGCGGCAAGCTAATCCCGCCCTACGCTATTCTATCGCACCGATGGGGCGATTCCGAGATCCTTATCGAAGATATATCGAATAGAAACTACAAAGAGAAAGAAGATGGCTACCGAAAGCTACGGTTCTGCGCCGAACAAGCAGCTCAGGACGGGCTACAGTACTTCTGGATTGACACATGCTGCATCGACAGATGGAACAACAACGAGCGCTCTAAGGCGATCAACTCGATGTTCCAGTGGTATCAGAATGCGGTACGATGCTACGTTTTCTTGTCAGATGTGTCAGCGTCGACCTCGACAGAATCTGTCTTATGCAGGGACTGGAATGTATCCCTTCGGCTGAGCAAGTGGTTCACTCGCGGATGGACGCTGCAGGAGCTGATAGCACCGGCATCTGTGGAGTTCTTCTCGTGCGAAGGGCAGCGCATAGGCGACAAAACCTCTCTCGATCAACTACTGCACAGCATCACCGGCATTCCGCTTGCAGCGCTGCGCAACTGTCCCCTCAACCAGTTCAGCACATCTGAACGCATGCGATGGGTTAGCGGTCGCGAAACGACCGAGACAGAAGATATGGTATACTGCCT
>JPSZ01000049.1:0-13338 GCA_002161795.1 Curvularia sp. IFB-Z10
ATTAGAGCGGTGGAAAGGTGCTTTAGTTTGATCTCTGAGGTGATGAGGAGTTCGGATCGTCAATGCTCATGAGCGCTGGGTAAGGTAGAGCAGAGATCTGGTGGTAGCTATGTTTAGCAAGGTACTACGCTGTCTAAGGCTGCATGCCGTCCTGTTATCGATACTGTAATGTAATAACCCTTGTGTCTCTTCGCAACGCCATCTAGTGCGGACGTTCATGGCAACCCTATGGCCAGAGCGGGTCGGCCGTCCTCCCTACTCGCGTCGCCAAGATGTTCACCCACTTCTCGAGAGATAAGCATAATCAGTTAGTCGCTTGCAAATTCGTCTCTTGCTGCAGTGTGCCAGCTGCATCTCAGCCTTAGCGAGCTACACGGTCAGGGATGTGCTGCAAGAGCACGTGGCCATCTGTGAGAGGCCGCCGTGGGGCTCAATCTATTTCTCGGGTTTGATTCAGAAAAAAGAATATATCTCAGTACATAGTGGTTCTCTCGGACACTGTAAATATCACCATGAAAACCTACAAGCCACAGTGCTCCATCCCCGCCCACATCGACGGATATCTGTCCTCGCCCGACATCCGCGGCACCCTCGACATTGTCTGGACGTGCGTGGCAACCCTCCTGCTGTGCACATGGACGGTGCTGCACCTGAACGTACCCATCGAGACCACCTACAATGGCCCCGCCCAGAGCATCTGCCGCACGATGTATCTGACTGCCCGGAAGCTGTGGTGGATGTTTATCACCCTCATGGGTCCTGAGATTATTCTTGGTAAAGCGCTGTTCGACTTTCTCTCTGCACGGCGGACCAACGCAGAGATACTCCAGTACGCGCACGAGGACGACGTGCCGTGGACGCTTACACACACCTTCCTGGCGAACATGGGCGGCTTCGCGATCGAATTTGGTGACAAGGAGGCTCCGGTAGAGACGAAGCCACGCTTGAACAGCCATGAGGCTTACTTATCAAGCAACAAAGGAACGGTGCCTATGGTATCATCAACCGAGGAGTCTATTGTGTCGTCAAAGGAAATGCCTATCATCTCGCTAAAAGATGGAACCGCTCCCGATAGAACAGCTGAAGCAGTCGAGTGTTCAATTGCTCCCCATCCTGATTGTCCTCCTTGTACTCAGTCTAAACCGAAACGATCAAGTGATAGGAAGGTTCCCGGGATCATAACAACAAAGGAAGGAGAGAAGCAGACCGCCAAGGAAACCGGGAAAGAAGCTGATGAAGAAGCTAGGGTGCTCCATGAGTTCTACCACGTCCGGATGGCAAAATCGCGGTTCAAGTACGGCCTCAATATCTGGAAAAGCTGGCCGATGGGCCATCCGCGGTGGCGACTACACGTGCGGAACTCGCGGCTGGCAGAGGATGCTGCCTTCGCCTCCCGTTCCGCGGACGTCGGCGTCCAAAAGCAGACTAGCTACTGGTGCAACATTATGGCGCTGCGGGGGAACGTGTGGATCCTCGACGCGCGGCAGCTGCTCACAGTGCGCAGGAGGGGAATTATTGGGTCACTGCCGAGTGTGACTGAGGACGAGATCAACGATCACAGCAAGGGCGACGCCTTCGTTAAGGCCATCGCCGCCTTTAACGTGCTGTGGCTTATCGTCCAGCTGATCGTTCGCGCCGCCCAAAGCCTCCCTGTCACGCAGCTCGAGATTATTACTCTCTCCTTCTCGCTGTGCAGTCTCGCCACGTACATAGTGCTACTAAGAAAGCCTAAGGATGTATGCACACGTATCTACGTGCCGACGGCACGGCAACCTAGTGTTAACGACTTTAAGGAGCTTGGATACCTAGGACCTTCTGCGTTCTGGTACGTGCGGGCGGAGACGTGGGTGCCCGATAACAGCGTGCACTACGTAGACTTCGGGAACATCAGGCGGCTACGTTTCCTATCGCGCTACTCTTCGCTAGATGTTAGCATGATACCTACTCTCCTTATGTCTATACCGTTCGGGGCGGTTCATCTAGTAGCCTGGAATTTCGAATTCCCAACGCAAGGGGAACGGCTGGGCTGGCACATCGCTTGTGTGCTGACTCTCGTAGTGCCGTTCTTCATCATGACGACAATGATGTACGCCGCAGGTGTCTGGCGAAAGCTACTTAGGTCGAGCCTGAGCCGAGCCAAGAACGTGGTTGCTTATCAGCTGGGGATATTGCTAGCCCTTCAGGGGATTGGGAGGGCCTTCATCCTTGTGGAAGCGTTGCGGTCGTTGACATCACAGCCGGGTGGGGCGTTCACGGCCACGGATATGGGGGACGTTCCACATCTAGGTTGATGTGTCGTGCCCCCCTTGGCCTTTACGGGGGACGGAGCTAGATATTAGAGGCAGGTTAAAATAGAGT
This sequence comes from Curvularia sp. IFB-Z10, assembly GCA_002161795.1. Taxonomy (NCBI): domain Eukaryota; kingdom Fungi; phylum Ascomycota; class Dothideomycetes; order Pleosporales; family Pleosporaceae; genus Curvularia; species Curvularia sp. IFB-Z10. The sequence continues at coordinate 2,359 of JPSZ01000049.1, forward strand.
ACCAATTCTAGAGGCGTGTACCAACACCCTCCAACTAGCATAAGCGCCATTGGACATAGGCATCCAATTCGCGGAGTATACGGGGGTGTGAGTGTTAGAGGAGAACATGGAAGGCGTATTAACTGATAGTCTGTTGTTCAAAGCGTTGTGTTAGCGTGTACAGATTATTGCTGGCCGCGGTGTACCTGTCATAGCGATTACGCGCAAGACGACGCAAAAGAGCGCTGCAGAATGAACAGCAATGATTCATGATGCTTAATAGTCATTAGGTTTAGAGAGGATTCGAGCGTGGAGTGGAGAGGCCTCGAGAATAAGGAATAAGCAGAGGATGGTTAAAGATCTCAACTTAGTGGGAGTGCCAAGCCGGGATTTTTACGGCGTATCCGGGAAATCTCGCTGCTCAAATAACATCAGCTCATCACATTGCCTTCGGTTTTTGTAGACGCGCCCTGATGCCTCCGCCAACTGACGAGATTCCTGGAGTCGCCTCGGTCGAACTCCGGTCGATGGGTGGAGAAGACCAACTCATTCGGGTTGATGAAATTGCGCTTAATGACCAGAAGCTGGAGGAGAAGGCAAAAACTTTGGTAAGATTCGTTGAGGTACCACATACTACAGTCTTTTTAATTGTGGTAGTCAGGAGAAGACCTTATCATAGACGCCCAAGAAACTATTGGGAAGCCTTTTCAAAGAGTAGATCGGTCTGTTCGCGCTATACTTGTCAGGATACACAGTGACACTGGACTTGTTAGAATTTATGGTCGGGGTGTCAGGTTTGTGGCCACCGGTCCCGATCAAGGAGTAGGATTTGTTATGGCAGTTATACGACCCGAAGACGACTCTATAGTGCATGGTCATCCTTCAATGCGGTTTTTCTACCAGCGCCGCTAAGGATCAATAACCGAGGATCAAGAAGGCTGGGATAACGTCCATCCCTGTAGGTCGAACATCCCTCCGCAACGAACCACCAACATTGTTCAAGCACCTTACATCCAAGCCGCAGAGGCTCTTAGATCCAAGTACACATATATATGCCCTTCAGATCTACCTTTATCTATCGCATGCCTTGAATAGCAAAATTACAGCAATCTAAGGAGCGTACATGAATCTTTCGTGTTAAGCGTTAAAGCTGCAATGATAATATACCCCTGTTCTACTTCTCACAGAAGCGTAGTTTACTTACTCGGAGGCCCTGTATGATTTATAGCAAGCTAAGGAATCTATGGTCACTCTATGAAGATGTGCAGCCTCTGTTTAGATGCGCTCCGAGTTCGTCCGGCTCGGAGTGCCAGTCCTTCGCGTTTAGCGAGAGGACTCAGAACGCTGACATAACAGGATTGCGAACGCTTAGCGGCCTACAATGTACACCTGCGCTATGCCAAAAGGGCTGAAGCTGTGGCGCAGAGTCCTAGAAGATTCCACCAGGTGCCGCTAGAGCGCGCAGCTGCCAGCTATTCTTAGAAGCAGACTAGCTGTGGGTTGTGTTGGCTTCTTTAAAGGAGCAAGCTTTGGCAGGCAAGCCGAAGCGTGGGCGCAAGCGCAAGAGCGACGCACTAGAAGGATCGACGGTCCTACCGTCGCCAAAGCCCAAAGTAGTGCAACGGATCGATGCGCTTGAGCTAACGCATGCGCTGGTACCTGCATGGAGAGCGCTTGTAGCCAGGATGTACTAGACCACTTTCTCTAGCTCCGCATCATGGGGGTCTAATTCGAATCCAAATCTAGATGTTGTCCACGAGTGTTGCATTTGCGCGACTGCTTTTTCATCTATCCTGCGTTGTAACGGGCAGGCTTTAAGCGCGTCAGTGTTTGCATCCTTGCCAACAGCGCCAAAGGCTTTATACCCTCTGCAGCTTTCGATGCAGACGTAGTTCAGCCTTGCGAGCAATGCACGGCGCATGCATGGAGCCACGCCTTACCCCGCCTGAGGCTTCACAAGGCCTCACCACCAAACCAAGAACACAGCGAAAGCCAGCAGCCTCAGCTGGCGACATCTTGACGCATCACAGGGTCTTGCTAGTATCTGAACTGGTGCATTTGCTCGTCGTTCTCTTTGTATGCTGACCATCCGTTGGCAGAGGAAAGCAGCTAGCAGCTGCCCGCACGATCAGGCTACCAAGTTCAGCCTTTCGAGTCCTGTCCTCATCGCATATACCCACTATACACCCACACGAACCTATGCGGCTCTTGCAGTACAGCGAGAGCGGAGAGCTCAGCATCCATAGTTTCGACGATGGCAACATACCCCCCTACGCAATACTTTCACACACCTGGGGAGCAGATAAGGACGAGGTGACGTTCGCAGACCTTGAGACAGGCGGTGGCAAGGCAAAGCCCGGCTATAAGAAGATCCTCTTCTGCGGAAAACAGGCGCGGCGCGACAATCTCCAATACTTCTGGATCGACACGTGCTGCATCGACAAGGCCAACAAGGCTGAACTCGCCTTCTCCATCCGATCGATGTTTCGCTGGTACCGCGACGCGGCTCGGTGTTATGTATATCTGTCGGATGTCTCTACTCAACCTCTACTAGTTACCCAAGGCCACCACGATTCAAGATGGCTTTTTTGGGTCTGGATGCTCTCTATTCTTTATACTGTGTCAAGATGGTACAACAGCACGATGCAGCGCTACCTATATTCGCGCCATATTCCATACACTTCGGCTGGCAGCGATCTTATACGCAGCGAGCAGCAGCCTGAGTTCACGCTCAAAAAAAGCAGGTGGTTTACCCGTGGATGGACACTGCAAGAGCTTCTTGCACCGTCCATAGTAGAGTTCTTCTCTAAGGAAGGGACCGAGCTTGGCGATAAGCTTTCGTTGGCAAAAGAATTGCATAAAGTCACAGGCATCCCTAGTTCAGCGCTGCAGGGCAGACCTTTGTCTGACTTTGATGTCAACGAACGCATCTCGTGGAGTGAACCTCGCACTACGAAGATTCTAGCAGATCGCGCATATTCCCTGATGGGCATACTCGGCGTCAGCTTGTCCCCGATCGATGGCGAAAGTTCAGCTGAAGCAATGAAACGGGTTCTGGATGAGGTTGACAAGCAGAACAAGTGCCTCCAAGATCTGTGTCCTAGCAACCCGCGCGATGACAAGAAGCGGATTGAGGAGACTAAGGGCGGGCTGCTTACGGGTGCTTACCGTTGGGTTCTTGACAACAATACTTTCCAGCAGTGGCAGCAAGACCTAGAGAGCCGATTATTGTGGGTGAAAGGTGATCCTGGCAAAGGCAAGACGATGCTTCTGTGCGGCATCATCGACGAACTGCAAAACTTAACGCCAAAACCTACCCTTTTATCGTACTTTTTCTGCCAGGCAACCGACTCGCGCATTAACAGTGCTACAGCTGTGCTGAGAGGCTTGCTATACATGCTCGTGTACCAGCAGCCCTCCCTTTTATCGCACGTCCGCCAGAAGTACGATCACGCCGGCAAAAGTCTGTTTGAGGACGCGAATGCCTGGGTCGCCTTGACGGAGATCTTTTCCGCCGTGCTGCGAGACACGGGCTTGAGCACGACGTACCTAGTCATTGATGCGCTCGATGAATGCATGACTGATATCGGCTAAAGCTACTTAGCTTCATCGTAGAGCAGTCATCTGCGTCCTCTCGCGTCAAGTGGATCGTGTCTAGTCGCAACTGGCCAGCTATCGAGGAACAACTGGAGCGTGCAGAGCACAAAACGAGGCTAAGCCTTGAGCTGAACGCTGGGTCGGTCGCGGCAGCGGTCAAGATCTTTATCCAGCAGAAGGTGTGTCAGCTAGCGCGAGAGAAGCGCTACACGCCAGAAGTGCAAGACGCGGCGCTCCAGCGCTTGACATCGAACGCGAACGATACCTTCCTCTGGGTTGCATTAGTGTGTCAAGAGCTTAAAGACACACCGAAATGGGACGTGCTCGAGAAGCTAGCCCAGTTCCCGCCTGGTTTAGACTCACTTTACAGGCAGATGCTAGACCAGATACGCAAGTCTAGTAGCGCTAGGAGATGCCTGCGGGTGCTGGCAGTGACTGCTGTCCTGTATCGACCCGTCACAGTCGCTGAGCTAGTTGTGCTCACTGAACAGCTTGCAGACTTTGTTGATGACCTAGAGTCTGTGCGGGAGATTATCGGTCTCTGCGGATCGTTCCTCACGCTGCGCAACGACATAGTGTACTTTGTGCATCAGTCAGCCAAGGACTTCCTCGTCACGAAAGCGTCGAACGAGGTCTTTCCAGACAGTACAGAATGCGTGCATTACGACATTTTTGCGAAGTCACTTACTATTCTGCGCAAGACACTGCGTAGAGATATATACAATCTTCAAGCTCCTAGATATCCTATAGAAGACGTTAAGCCGCCTCTTGTTGATCCTTTAGCTGTGTTGCGCTATCTATGTGTGTACTGGATTGACCACTTCTGCGACTCAAAACACAAAACACCAGCACATACCGTAGTTGGTCATAGCTTGCAACAGGTCACTGCCTGCAACACCCCCTGCATCATCAACCCCCCCACCTCCCCACTTCAACACGTGATAACTCCACCACCATGACAGCTATCGACAAAGCGATTGCGGCAATCGATTCGCAAGGTCCAGAAGGTGAATTGTCGTACCGTGCAGCTGCAGAAAAATTTGGTGTTGAGGTGTCGACGTTGACGCGTCGACACCACGCGCAGACAGTCCCCCATGCAACTGCCATGCAAAAACGTCAATTACTCACCCCACAACAAGAGACTGAGCTTGTAAAATACATAATAAAACTGTCAGAGGACAATCTCCCACCTACCAAAAGCATGATAAAAAATTTTGCTGCTTGTATTGCAAAATAGGAGCCTTCTAACAGCTGGATTACCAGATTTTTGCGCAGGAATCAGGACACTCACCACCAAAAACACCACTGGGATCGATTCAGTCCGTACAAAAGCTAACAGTGAGGCCAGCTATCGATCGTACTTTAATCTCATTCACTCTAAAATCGATCAGTACGGCGTGTTGCCGCATAATATCTATAATATGGATGAGAAGGGGTTCTTACTTGGGGTGGTAAAAAGATCAAAAAGAGTGTTTTCAAAACAACTTTGGGAGCAAAAGAAGAGTAGAGCAGCCTTGCAAGATGGTAACCGCGAGTAGATAACGACTTTGGCTTGTATTTGTGCTGATAGGAGCTCAATAGACCCAGCTGTTATCTTTGAAGGAAGAAGCGGTCTTCACGATAGCTGGGTTTGTAATCTTGAAGTGGGAAAACACCAGATATTTTGTGCTACAAGTGAGTCAGGGTGGAGTAACAATCAGCTGGCGCTTGCCTGGGTCGAACAAGTCTTTGATCGTCTCACAAAACCTAAGGCAAAGCGAGATTTCCGACTCCTTCTCCTCGACGGACACGGCAGCCACGTAACCCCTGACTTCATCGACTACTGCGATCGCCACCGAATTCTACTTGCAATCTTTCCCCCTCACGCTACTCACAGCCTCCAACCACTCGACGTGGTGTTGTACAAGCCCCTATCCTCGGCGTACTCGAATGAGATCACTAACCTCCTCCACCGTAGTCAGGGGCTACGTAGCGTGCAGAAAAGTGACTTTATACGCCTATTTTAGCAGGCTTATAAACAGACTTTCACGTCCAACAATATATTAAGCAGTTTTCGAAGTACTGGGATACATCCGCCGGATCCCGAAGTTGTACTTAAACGCTTCAAAATCTCAACACCACGACCAGGTATCGATCTAGAACTTGGACACAATAGTGATAGGGATACATGGAGACAGCTCTCAAATTTATTTGATGCTGCGGTGCCGGATAAGTCGACTCTTGCAGCAAGAAAGCTCAACCAGGCCCTTCATTCACTCCAGGTCCAAAATAAGCTTCTTCACTATGAAAACGAGGAGTTACGCAGTAAGATAACCACCAAAAAACGGCCAAAAAAGCACAATAAGGTTCTAGATCTGCAGCAGCACGAAGAGTATCAAAGTACGGCAGTAATCTGGAGTCCCAGATCGATCCGGGAGGCCCGCCACCGAGATCTCGTCAGACAACAAGAAGAACAGTCAGAAAAGCTAGAAAAACAAAAAAGAAAAGAAATGAAACAAGCTAATTCGATCCTACGCAAAAATCTAGCAGATGCAGCAAAGAAGTTGCGAGAAAATGAGAAGTTGCAGCGTGAGAAGGACAGGCAGGCAAGGGCTGCGAAAACCGCCGCCGCTCGCGCTAAAAAAGCTCAAGAACGCGCCGCTGCAACCGCAAAAAAACTTCAGGATAGACAGGATAAGGCTAAAAGAAAAGCTTCACGGTCTCAAAATCAAAATCCAACAAAGCGTCGTCGTGTTGTGGGTGGTCAAAGTGGTGGTGTCGGCACTGAGTCGACCGCCAAGCCTCCCACCAAAACCACCACGCGCGGCCGCAACGTCAGATTGCCAAAGAAATTTGAGTAGATAGAATTATTTTATTACTCTATTAGACTACTCCACCAAAAAATCTCGCGATAAAAGCTTTTGTGTGGGGCTCTGCAGCTTCAATTTTGGTGATAGATTGATTTTGGTGGGGTGTTGCAGGCAATGACCTGTTGCAAGCTATGACCAACTACGGTAGTGCTACTAATCAAGACGACACTAGGACTATAGACGCATTTCTTAGGCAGAGATATCTCTACTGGCTAGAGGCGCTCAGCTTGTGCAGAAGCATGGCCAAAGGCGTAGTCTCGATGACAAAACTGTGGTATTCACAGTAGGGTGACATAAAAAAAGACCACAAGAAAAAGTTACTATTTTTAATCTAGTATAGCTTAGCGAATAGGAGAGCTAGAATAAAACGGGTTAGTGATTTAAAAAGCCAAGATCTAGTAGAGAAACTTAGCGTCCCCACTTTTTGCTTAGTAATCTGCTAGAAGATATAAGGCTAGGCTAAAGTTAGAGACTATATAGCTACACACATAGTCTTTACAACACAGTTACTAACGTCGCTAGGGACTCGGAGACACGGACGCATTGAATAAGATTGTGTACGACGCACGACGATTCATTATGTACCACAAAGAAGCAATCGAAAACTTTCCTTTACAAGCGTACGCATCTGCTCTAGTGTTCAGTCCAGCAGACAGCATAATAAGAAGGCTGTTCCAGCACGAAGAGCCAAGGGGAGTAGCGGTCAAGCCAACTATGAGCAACGGCTGGAGCGCGTGCCTGCAGACGCTCGAGGGCCATCGTGGCCATGTTACCTCGGTGGCCTTCTCGCACAACTCGACTTGGCTAGTGTCAGCGTCATACGACAGGATTCTCAAGGTATGGGACGCGAGCGGGGCGTGCCTGCATACCCTTGACGACGAAACATGTTTTTTGCGCTTGTCCAGCTAGCGTCAGCGTCTTGGGACAGCACTATCAAGATCTGGAACGCGAGTAGCGGGACGTGTGTGCACACGCTCGAGGGCCATAGCAGTTATGTTTGGTCGGTGGCCTTCTCGCACGACTCGACTTGGCTAGTTTCAGCGTCATACGACAGGATTCTCAAGGTATGGGACGCGAGCGGGGCGTGCCTGCATACCTTGGCTAGTGTCAGCGTCATACGACAGGATTCTCAAGGTATGGGACGCGAGCGGGGCGTGCCTGCATACCCTTGACGACGAAACATGTTTTTTGCGCTTGTTTTTCTATTCTACTGGTACTTCACTCCATACAGAAATAGGCACTATCACTATCCCTTCTTGCCGGGTTTCCAGCAGCACAGACATTGCAGCGTCAAAACTACAGTACCACAATGTCAGTCTAAGTCCAGATAGCATTTGGGTAATGCGCGCTGGAAGTAACATATTGTGGATACCGTCTGAGTATCGGCCATCATGCTCGGCTGTGAGTGAGACGCAAGTAGGCATGGGAGTAGGGTCAGGAAGGGTCTGGCTTTGTCAGGTAGATGAGTAACGTTAAAGAAACTAAGAGATTCTTTTAAGCTATTAAGACTCTTTGCTTATTGGATAATATGTGAAGCTCTATAGTATGTGCAGCGCATAGAACAGGAGCTAGGTTCTAAAATTAGGCAGCAAGCAACCGCACGCGCTTAGACAGAAGCGTTTATCGCCATGCGCCACAACTCAAGCTAACTTAGCATAGCGGCAGTGCACATTGCAAGCCGCTAGGCTTTCAATACTTGCTGTGTCAGCACGCTAAGTCTTCTCGCTTAATGCAATAGGCCGGTATATCGATCCGGAAAAATTCGGAGAGCACCTAGACAGAGGCTGCACATGTTCTAAGAGCAGGATCATATCCTTTGGCTAATTAGGTATCGCAAGGGGGCTCCGATGAATTAAGCGATAGTGTTGCGTGTGGCTGAGCAGGGATGCTTAGTTGTTGCAGCTTCTATGCTAAAGACAAGGAGCTTAAGAACGTAGCCAGCAACGCTGTAATTTTGCTATTTGAAACTTGCTATAGATAGAGCTAGATGTAAAGAATTGATACCTATCGACTTGACTCTATAAAACTGTGCGATGCGGGCATAACTTAGTTGAACGATGGTAGTGGTTCGTTGCGCAGGGATGTTCGACCCACAGGGATGGGCGTTACGCAGCGTGACAACGAACCTTGTGCTAGAAGTGGGTGTTAGGTATGGCTGCCTAGAAATCGGGAATAAGAGCTCCTGAGGCAAGGATCTCAGTGCAAGGGTCCTTAGTCACAGCGCGTGATACGGCTCGCAGACATCTCAGCACGCTACTGCTGCAAAATATCGCTCAGGACGCACGGCCGATCGCATGCGTTTCAACGATCTTGTCGTCCGCGCGGAGTGAGTGAGTGAGTGAGTTGTATTTAACGTCTATATATAAAGCCTCCCTTGGGGCATGTAGACGGGCTATGCCTACGGCTTGCCGTACTATGCCTAGGATGCCTATTCTTATTTACATGATTGTAGTGGTCTAGTAGTGGTCGTTCCGCCTGTTAATCGCCACTGAGATGATTGTGCAGTAGGTGTGTATCCGCCTTTAGTTGTCGTAGCTGATGCTTACTAAGGAGTGTGTAGTATAGAGGACATAGGAAAGAGAAGAGAAGAGAAGGAGAGAGAAGAGAGAGAAGAGAAAGAAAGAAAATAGGAAGACAGGAAAAGTCTTACAAGTATAGGCTCTAGTGAGGCCTACATATTGTACTATAGAAACCTGTGATTTCTAGGAAAGCGGCAAAGTCCTCTGGCTCTTCCCAGAGCGTCTGGAGGTACTTGGTTGCTTCGATAGGTGTCCTAGGGGGTGCTGGTGGCCGTCTTGGCCAGCGCCGAAAGACTCTTGCTGTTGTGGTTTTCCGGCATAGTGCGATGTGCAAGGGGGTCTTTGGGCGCCCGCAGGAGCACTTCAGAGTCGCGTTGTCATGGTGGAACTTCCGGTGGTACCATGCAAAGTCTCCATGGCTTGTTCGGATTGCCAGCAGTCTTGCTAGGGTTGGGCGTGTTAGCTCTAGCTCTTGGGGAGGTCGGGTGGGCTGGTACGGTAGCTTCCACTGGGTGTACCAGTTGGAAAGCTTGCTCTTGGCGCTATTCCACCAAGCTGCTCTAGCTGTGGCTAGTTGTGCCTTCCTGATCGTGCGTATACCCGATACTGTTGGTTGTGCTGCTAGTCCAAATGGAGTGGAAGGTTCTTTCGCCTCCGCATCTGCGAGGTTGTCTGCTGTTTCGTTGCCTTCGATGTTAGTGTGTCCTGGTGCCCATCGCACCTTAACGTTAGGCATTGTATCCATTATCTCCTGACATTGAAGAAACGCCCATTGTGAGGAGTCTGAGGCTGTTCCGCGTAGACACCAGATTACTGAAGTGCTGTCTATACACATATAAACTGCATCTGTTGGTCTTGCTATCTGGGCCGCGTGCTGAAGTGCTCTGCATGCCCCAATCGCTTCGGCATCAAAAACATGTGAAAGCGGGTGGAGAGACCCGCGTCCTGTGGCTATCTTTTCCTGGGCCCGGTATATGGCATACCCATAGGTGACTCTCTTTTTCCCTTCACAGCGCTGCTCCGATCCATCAGAGAAGATTGTGATCGTGCTGCTATCTAGAGAGGCCCACCATTCTTTGAATTCTTTCGCAGCTGTTTTCTTCTCTATTCCTAGCGTTGGATCTGTGCGGCACCCTTGCGAGAAGTGCGGCGCTATTAGAGCTGGCCGGGGGATGGCTGGCAGAAGCAGGCCTAGCCTCTGGATCTTAGTTCTTGGTTGTTGCCTCTCTCCTACTCTGGTGCCAGACTGATTGTGTGGTACGATTGCTCGGTGGGTGAGAGGATGCTGATGGTCTATTGTCTGAAGTCGCAGCGCGAGACGCCACCTAGCCTCTTCAAGTGCGACTTCTGCTGACGGTATCCCAGCTTCTCCAAAGAGAATTGGAAGGGGTGTTGTTTTATATACTGGCAGTACTGCTCTTACAGCTTGTATAAGTATGGTTTGGATAGCTGTAATATGTTGTCCAACTCTTGTGCTGACAGAGATGGGGTTGTCTTTCCTCCTTGATCTCGGGTTTCTTGTTCGTCCTTCATACCAGGCCTCTGTTCCGTATAGTAGTGAAGGTAATACGCATGTTGTTACTAATTTTCGCATAGCGTCTGGGGGCGGGCCATGAGCTGTGTTCGCAAGGCCTCTTAGGTGACTAGCAAGCTTCTTGGTGGCTGCTGCTCTATAGGCGACGTGGTGCTTAAAGCTAAGCTGGCGGTCAAACCACACTCCGAGCCATCGTAGTGCGGTCTGCGATCTGTCTGCAGCTGGCGCAATTGGTTCTAGCGTTGCTGCGTCGGGTAAAGGTATGCTTGGGGAGTAGCTGTCTTGCTGGCGGGTAATGTGGATCGCTTCTAGCTTCTCTGGGGCAAAAGTAACCTTATTCTGTGCACCCCACTGGTTGATTGCTTGTATATCTCCTGCTAGTAGCCGGACATTTTCGTCTAGGGTCTTTGATGCTCTGTAGATATTAACTCGTCCGCGCGGAGAAACTGCCGGGATGCACACTCCTCACGTTAAGTAGATTCTTTGAGTGTGCAGTCTTGAT
>JPSZ01000050.1:0-12806 GCA_002161795.1 Curvularia sp. IFB-Z10
CAGGGAGTGAGCCAAGGCGCTATACCCTACAGGGTAAGGCCTGGCTGGTGCCATAACATCTGCCCTCCTCCGGAAAAAATCCATCTCGTCCTCGAGATATCTCATACCAGTATCCTCATATACAATCCGTCACCATGTATCCTCATGATCCACCACATGTCCTCGTGATCCACCATGTGTCCAAGCCTAATCCCACTGAACGGAGTCGGCTTCGTCATTGTCCGACTCCTGTGCCTCATCGTCGTCATTGTCCCACTCGTTCTTGCCGAAAGGATCCTCTTCAGGGACGTCCTCCGGTAGCTCATTTCCGTACTCGTCTCCTTGTATGAATGCTTGGTTGATGGGAGGGATGTCATCGGGGGCGGTTTCGGTCCAAGTGACGCGTGCGGCTGGGCAGAACGGGTCATCGTACAGGTCATCGTGTTCAGGGTTGTCATCCCTAATCAAGAAGGATTCGGGGACCTTACGAAGGGTATCGGAGGCATCCTCGCGATCGCCATCAGAGGAAGCGCGGTCGTCGGGATCGACGGAGGAGACGCGGTCGTCGGGGTCATCGGAGGCTTCGTTGACCTCGACGGTATCGTAATTGAAGCCGCTGTCGCCCCATGTTCCAGTGTCGACTTCACCGCCGGTGGGGTTCCAACCGCCAGTGTCGACCTCACCACCGGTGGAGTTCCAGCCACCAGCCTCACCAGCGCCAGTGCTGTCCCAGGTCGTTGCGTTGTTTGCGAAAGAGATTTTTATATCGGGATTAATCTCTTTCATGCGCTTAATGATGTCGGCGTCGCGTGCGTCATGATCATTCTCATTGTAGATCACTGTGGCGGTGGTAGAAGCCTTCTTGTAGACCCGAGCCTCTTCCTCCTCACCGAGACCCGTAGCCTTCGCCATTGACTGGTGTTGCTCGAACGATTGGATCTCCGTGAGGCTCAACGACTTGATTTGGTGGAGGTGGTTCATTCGACGAATAACTTGTGTCAAGGGATGTGACTGTTTGACTCGCGCGTTGGGTGCAGTGTACTCACACGTAGGTCCGATAAGCTGACAAGAGGTGCGCGCTCGCGTAGTGGCAACCACGGTGCGGCCATCTTCGAAGAGGTGTCCAATAACTCCTGCTGTGTCGACTGTGACAGAGTTTCGATCCTTACCCATGAAGGAGTCGATTGTGACGATCTGGACGTCGACCAGCTTCTTTGCAAGTGTGTCCTTGTGGCTGACATGCGCGAGGTACACTGCATAATCTCGCAGACGGCGCAGCAGCATGACTTGCGCGTTGTATGGTGTGATGATGACGTGGTCTTTGCCGTCGATGTAAGTCATGCGCTCGACTGCGTCCTTGATAGCGACCACAGCGGTTTCCTTGCAATATGTTGAGCGATTTGCATCTCGCAGCGGTGTGATCTCCCTAGTGTCGATGAAGATCAAGTTTGATTTGATGCCCCAAATCTTCTTGTTGATGGCAGCATATTCTTCTGACAATGCCTCGTTGAATGCTCCTGCGACTGGTGTCATATGCGGCATCACGTTGACTTGCGCACAGAGTCGGAAGAGAGTCTCATTGTGGAACCTTGATGAAGCTTCAAGCTGGCTGACCGGGCCGCCGGTAGCTTGGATGCGCGCGATAGTGGAGATGGTGACGAGGTTGTGGAAGGGGTTTTGCTTCTTGTCACCGAAAGCGAATGGCTGGAGCTGATTCACAGCGCCGCTGAGGATGCGTACGCAGGCGTTCCAATAGTGTGAAAACAAACCAGCGGTCTCCGCGTCATTGGCGCGTCCAGCTTCCTCAAGCGCGACAGCGTGAGTGCGACGCAGAATATTGAACGATGCTTGAGTTGCCACCGAGACGGTGGTGCAAATGACAGCCGCCCGCTCGATGAGTACGTTCATGCCGATTTTTGCGGCGCTTGCAATCTTGGCCTTGATCTCCTTGGTTGTCTGACCGAGCTTGTTGATGAGCTCCGAGTTCGCGTCAATGAGAGGCTTCAGTTGCTTCGCGTATTCGTCGAGCTCTTCTTCCGAGAAGGTGTCGACTAGCTCTGGCGATGGATCGAATTCGGGGAAGCGCGCGAGCTCTAGGATGTATCGAGCTGCTGATCCTTCGACATGCTTGAAGCGTCGATCGGAGATGCCTGCGCTGCCACCACGGTATGCGTTCAAGTAGTCTTCGAGCAGGCTGCACAGCAAATCTTCCGCGACCTTGACTGTCGGGTCGACGGTGAACCGAGGAGCTTCTTCGTTGGGGTTGTACGATGGGTGCGACATTGCTTTGACTGCGTTCACTTCGACTTCCTTGCTGTGCAGGCGGAGTACCAGGGGACATGGGTGCTTCATCTTCTTGCAGTATGCTCGAGCCATTGCTGACATCAAGTCATATTGCGAATCGACGGCCTCGTTTTGCATAGCTACGATTGTGATGCGGCCTTGCTCAGTGATGGTTTCCTTTGACTTCTCCGGGTCTTCAATCTTTGTCACGGCGTCCTTGAATTTCTCGATTGCTTCTTTGACGGCAGCTTCAGCCTTAGCCTTTGCGTCGGCCTGCGATGATTCACCATTGGCGTTTTGTTCGTCGGTAGAGGGTTGTGTGGGGACGGCGGCTGCTTCTTGTTGAGCCTTCTTTTCTGCCTTCCTAGCCTGGGTGACGGCTTTCTTCTGGAAGTGAATTTCTTGTTCGTGATTGGCGATGTTGATGAGCTCTTCAGACACTTCCACTTCACCGAGGTATGGGAGCAGTGTGGCCATGGCGAGATATGTCTTGCCTGATCCTGATGGACCAGTGAGCCAAATTGTATCATCGTAAACGCCATTGTTGATCCAGCGCTGATACTCCGCCAGTTGATGCGGTCGGAGGAGGTTCTTGATGAAATTGATGGCGATTTGGCGCTGTGGTTCCTTGATCTGTTCATATAGAGGTGTGGCGGTGGACTTCGTGTGATCGGTGCACATCATGAGTTGGCATGCCGCGTCCAGTCGGCGAGTCTTCTCTTCGTACTTCTCTTGCTGCGCCTCGGGTACGGTCATCTTTGTGATGTTGTTCATGATACGCTTACACTCCTTCTCGTCATTGCGGGTGTAGATGACAATTTTCTTGTCGCAGTTCTTTTGCGTCCATCTCAGCAGGTCTTCGGGAGTCATTGAGCGAAGACGGGGCAGCGAGAGCTTGTTGTACTCAGTCATGTCTGCGATGGCATTGTCCTTCCATGGGCGGTCGACTGAGATGTTGATCATGCCCATTGCAGTAGCCTTGGTTGGCTCAGTGACCTTACCGCGCCACACATGTTCGGTGATCGCAGCTGCGTCTTTTGTGGGGTTGAGGTCGACCATGACAGGGTCTCCAGGCATCAGGCGCGGCTTATTCGGGTCATTCTCGACTGACACTTGTAAATGGTATGCCATGAAAATCTTTGCGTCTTGTTTGAACGTGGCTGGGACTGGTATGATGGCAGCTCGAGCCTTGTACTCCTGGTTCGCCATCGAGAAGCGCTGTTCGATGAGTGCGCCAATGCCAGCTTCTTCCTTGAGCTCCTGCCAGCTGCCGAAGTGCAGTTGGGTCAGGGCGGTGAACTTGGGGAGCAGACTCGTCTCCTTTACGCCAGTGTTCGACAGTGATGGGTTGTCGGGCGTATTGAAGAACTCATTCATTGGATTCTGTCTAGCGAGTTGACCCAAACGCTTGATGAATCCTTCCACTTGCTCATCGGCATCGTGAGCGCGGACGAGTATGAAGATGGTTGGGGATGACTTTACGACAACGCGCAGGTCCTTTACGAGGTCAGGCACGTCGTCCTTGCGCGTGAGCAAGTTGCTAGTGCAATGATTCTTGTTGTGCTTGATGGTGACCAGGAACAGCTTGTAACTTGACAACTTCATGGCGCCGTACAGGCCCGTATAGTAGTCCTTGATGTCCGTTGTCTGAGGGAAGATCTTCTCGAGCACGGGCTTCCACACCTCATCACTAACATCGACGACACGGTGTGTGGGGATATAGTCAATCTCCCGCTGTCCCTCAGTGCGAGGTCCACAAGTGTTGATATATGTGAGATCGATGTATGCGACGTGGTGTGGTTGCTCGTCGGGGATTGACTCGTCGATGTAGTTGACCGTGTGCCTCAGACGAGCGAACGATCGGAGCTCTGGCTGTTCGACGATTTGTAGACGGAGGAAGTTGTCGTTGTTTTGCTTGAACCTCTCTGGTTCGGCGGGTACTGTGTAGATGTTCTGTACCAGTGGTGCGATACGGCGTAGAGCACTCGCCTTTGCTTCCAGCCTCGCGTTGCGATCGGCCATAAGCTCCGCTGGGGTCATGTCGGACTTCTTCTTCTTTGCAGTCTTGTTGTTGTTCGGGAGCGCAGTGAGTGATGACCAGTGTGCGAGATCCGAAGCTTCCATGAGGCAGTGAGCAGACTCGACTGGTAGAAGACCAGCGGGTACCATCAAGTGCTTTTGGCTGATGACTTGTCTAATCGCAGCGATGGTCGTCAACCAGTGGTGGGTATAACGGAGCCACTCAAAGAACACTTCGACCTTGTCTGGATGCAGCTGACCGACCTCGTCGCGACAGTGCGGGCGCTCGGCCAGGAACTTGTGCAGTTCTGCCATGATCTGGTCGCCGCTAGGGCGCATGCTTGCACCCAACTGCAGCCCAGACTTCACGACGTGTTCATCAGCAGTCGCATGCAAGTCGGCTGAAATTGCATCGCGGTCAAGGTCTCGCGTGCTGTTGTCGCGATAGGTAGGGACAGACCTTGAGCGAGGGCGGCCACCATTGAACTGGGGAGCATTCATGAGGTGTTCCCAGACAGGTATGCCTTTGTCTTCGGCCTCGCTCGCGGCTTGCTTCAGCTCGCCGGCCATGCGCTTCATGTAGGGGAGTTTCGCTTTCAACAAGGATTGCACGACGGTCTTGTCGGGGGTGATGTCTTTGAGACGGGGGAGTTTGCAGTCCTTGCCTTCCTTGTTTGCTTCAGCTTCGCCGGCGTCTTTGACTTCTCCGGCGTCTTTGACTTCTTCGGCCTTCTGTTCGCGCTTCTTCTGACGTTGACGACTGCGCTTGGACTTCTTGACCAACGGAGGTTCAGGCGGCGTGAGATCGTCCTTGAACTCCAGCAAATGACCCTCGGGAAGGATCAATGGCTTGCTGTTGATGTAGGCCTTGAGCTCATCGTTAGGCATGATGAGGGGAGCGATGTTGAGGTCCATGGCAGTGATTTCTTTGGCTGTCACCAAGCCCTCAGTGTTCTGAGGAACGATGTAGGACACCATGGCGTAGTTGACGTTGTTGCGGAACTCAGAAGCTACGGCTTTACCAAATTTGATTCTAGGTTTAGCCTTCTTCTTGCCGTCTTGCTCAGCACCGTCTTGCTCAGTGCCGTCCTGCTCAGCACCGTCCTGCTCAGCACCGTTGTCATCGTCATTGGCCGTTGCATCAGTGCCCTCTTCCTGTGGGAAGACAGACATCCTGCCCTTGACGTTGTGTAGCTTGACGTGGGCCATCTTGACGACCTCGTCGATGCCGGTACGCTCCTCAAGCGCTTCTGGATTCATGGTGGTGATGTGAAGATGGGGATAGAGAATGGGGTATGGGTATAAGTAGTGGTTGCTTCACAAGATTGGGTATCTAGGTGTATGTGTGTATGTGTGTGTGGGTGGTGAGAAAATTGATTGTGGGTGGCAGGTGTTGTTGTAGCAGGTGCCAAGCTTGGCGTTGTCTGCCTGCTCCTGCCTTCACTCTGAGGTGAACAATGATATGGGTTAATTGTGACGTAATAACGATTTGACTTCCATAGGGCCTCATATGGGCGTACGCTCGCATGGTGGCGCTGAAATATTGTCCTTCAGACAGGCGTCCTTACGTAGCTTTCGACTGGGAGCGCGTGCGACTTCTGCGGTAACGCTGCTCCCAGGCGTCCACTATTTCAGGAACATCCTGTCTGAGTTGTGTCTCGGGCACGAAAGAGTCCTCTGACGCGTCGTAACCTTGCCATCGTACCTTGTATTGCCATTGTTTTCGCCTTGTGCCCGGTACGCGTCGCAACTCTTTGGTGAGGATGCGGTCGACGATATATCGTTGTGGCTCACCGGGGGCAGCTGGCAAAGGTGGCGGTGCTTCGGACGGAGTGGTAGCAGTCGGCGACTTGTCGGTCAACGTAGTGTCCTCTGCAGCCTCAGTCACTCGACCGACGGCGACTGGTGATCGCTCGTACGGGTCTTCCTGGGCTGGCGACAGATGGATGATTGACACTACTGGGTGGATTTTCATATAAGCCGGCAGGTCAAGCCTAAATGCGCCTTTTCCGATCCGCTCCAAGACTTTGAATGGACCAGTCTTGACAACGTCGAGGACGGAGGAGTGGGGGATGCGATAGCCCTTGTTCAGCTTACGCGTGAGCTTGAGGTATACCATTTCTCCGACCTTGATTGGCGAGTGCTTTTGATCATAATAGATGGCCATTTTTGCTTGGGCGAGCTTGAGGGCTTCTTCGGCTTCGTTGCGGATGTCTTGCCGGTCGCGATAGAACTGTTCGGCTGACTCATGTCCAGTGCTTGTCTGGTGGACATTAGTGCCGTCGCGAGGGTATACACCATATAGGATCTTGAATGGCGTTTCTCCCGTAGTGAAATTGCACGACGTGTTGATAGCGAACTGCACGTCTGGTAGGAGCTCATCCCAGCTAACCATGGGGGCATCGTGGTTGGCGATCATGCAACGGAGCAGGATCTCGACAATCTGGTTTGTCCTCTCACTTTGTCCATCGGCCTGAGGGTGGTAGGCGGTAGTCATTGCCAGTGTTGTCCCAACCTTTTTGAACAGGGCTTGCCAAAACGCCGACAAAAAGCGTCCGTCGCGGTCTGATATGATGGCTCTCGGCAGTCCCCATTCGCAGACGACGTAGTCCCAAAACCGGATAGCCCAGTACAAGGCGTCACCGTCAGTCTTTCCTGGGATCAACTTCACTGCCTTAGTTGCTTTGTCGGTGACTGTCAATATGGTGTCGAAGCCATCAGGAGTGACTGGCAGTCCCACAATGAAGTCCATGGCGATAGTGAAGAACGGGATAAACGGCGTGTCGATCGGTTGCAGTTCGCCTGCTGGTTTGAGCGTTGACGGGCGTGCAGCATTGCATACTGGGCAGGATGCGATATAGGTAGCTGCCAACTTGCGCAGGTGCGGAACATACAGCGTCGCGCGTATCCTTTCACATGTGCGCGTACGTCCTGGGTGACCGACCTGGTCATGAGCAGGTCGCAGCACCTCCTGATGGAGAGCCGCGGGAACGCACAAACGCTCTTGCCCATCCGGTGCCATTTGGTACAGCAATCCGGTGTCTGTATCCAACCTAAATGTCTCCCTTGTAGTGGCGGGGCATTCATCGTCTGCCTTGTCTTGTTCGATGCGTGTTTTGATCTCGTTGTAGACCTTTTTCAAGGTCGGGTCGGTCGGCAACGCTTGGACGATGCGTTCTCGAAAGGCGTCGTTGATCTGTACGAGATCGGCTTTGTACGTAGCATCGAGGGGGAAAGCGAGGGAGCGATTATGCACGACGTCACGACGCGCGGCTCGGGAGTTCACCGGGAAGGTGAGTGATCGATCGCCGGCTCGTGTGAGGAGGGTGGTTGACGGTTCGGGCGGACCATCTGGAGCGTTTGTCTCGGTTTGCAGTCGCGACAGTCCGTCGGCATTGAGGTGCTCCTTGCCTGGTATATGTTTGATTTCCATTTTGCCATGGAAACGCGCCAAGAACAATCTCCATTGTTGCAGTCGTTCAGATCGTTTGCCCACGACAGGTCCTTCGTCTTTGAATGCATTGATTAGGGCGGAGTGATCAGTGTACACGACAAATTTTTCATGGTCCGTGTACTGAGGCAGTTTTCGCAGAGCCCATATCAGTGCAGCCGTCTCAAGTTCCGTGGGCCAGTATCTGCTTTCGGATGGTGACAGCGTTTTCGACAGGTACAGTATTGGACGCTCGACTGGTTTGTCTGGGTCGGTGAGGTCAAGTTGATGGACGGCGCATCCAAAACCTTTTTCGCGACTACCGTCCACGTAGAAGATAAACGGCCTGCTGAAATCTGGGTGTGCTCGGGTGGGTGCGTTACATAGGGCTGATTTGAGCTCTTCAAATGCAGCCTCGCATTCTGCTCGTTGTTTGTCGTCCATGAATTCCGCTGTAGTCTTTGTCATTGCGTACTTCTTGCGGCCATACCCTTTCTTAGCCGTGTCTTCCTTGAAGCCTCTTGTCTTGAGTTGTACTAGTGGTTTTGATATATGTGCGTAGTGCGGCACAAATTGTCTGTAGTAACCGAAAAACCCAATAGCGTATTCCAACTGCAACAGTGTTTTTGGGAAAACCATTGCGCGGATTGCCTCTGTTTTCTCCTTGACAGTGCTGAGACCCAGTCTAGACACATGATGTCCCAGTGCCTGGATGGATGGATACGCGAAATGGCATTTAGCGATTGACAATGTAACGCCGGCGTTCTCTAGCAGAGTAAGTGCTCGATCAAGGTGTATAAGGTGGTCTTCCAGTGTCCGGCTGAAGATGATAATGTCGTCGATGTAGACTAAGACGAACTCCCACAGATACGCTTGGAAAAGCTTCTCCATTCGATGTTGAAAGAAACCAGGTGAGTTGGCGAGTCCCATAGTCGACACGGTGAACATTTCGTGTCCGCGGTGAGCAGTGACAAATGCTGTCTTCCATTGGTCCTCTTCTGCGATGTCTTGTTGGAAAAAGCTCTTGACGAAATCGAGTGATGAAAACACCATCGCGCCACCCATCGACGATAAAATGGTGTCCTGCTTAGGCAGTGGGTACGCGTCTGGTATGAGCGCTTTGTTCACTTTGCGCATGTCCACCACGACTCTTGGCTTATTGTTTTTCCACACGACAAAGGCGGGAGCGGACACGGGGCTTGGCTGACCAAGCGGCACTCTGACTATTCGACCTTGGTCTCGCAGGGGGTTCAATACTTCATCAATTGCTTTCTCATCGCGCAATGACTGTGAGTACGGGGCTTGCTTGAGTTTGGACAGGTCATAATCGTCGTAGAACGGGATAGGCATTTTGATGCCGTCATTAAAGCGTCCGAGTTCTTTGCGAAATAGTCTAGCGTGCTTGTGGATAACGCGTCGAACTTGTTTCTCGTAGTCTGGTCCCCATTCCGTACTTACATCAGCTCGATGCATTTCTGTGTCGTCGTCCGGTGGCTCGACGATGAATGGGGCTCCTGCTGGTGGGTTGTCAGGCTCCTCATCCTCGGTTGGCATAGGCAGCCCTTGAAACAGATGATCCAGCGAGAAGTAAATGTCTGCATCGCGATTGGGTGCATCGGTCATTTCAAGGTAGCCGAGCTGTTGTCCGCGCCGTATGCTTATGTCTGTTGCGCCAAGGTTCGCGAAAGTGATGTGGGTCTCGTCACCGTTCACGAATTGGTTGCCTGCTGACGCTAGAGTATCGGTGGCTGGCTCGACTATCGGAGTCGGGACAAGGATGTAGCCAAACGTCGTTCGCGGCAGGTGTTGCTTGCGTACTGCGACGTGTGCTCCAGTTCCCGCAGGAACGATCACATTGCATCTTGCCTTCAGTATGGTACGCTTGCGCTTTGGTATGGGGGTTGAGTGGAGCTTGACGTAGTGGCCTCGAATGCGTAGCGCTGGGTAATTGCCCGGCACGTCGTCATACATAATATTGATTCCATTGGGTTTGAGTATATTGTTACCGATGATACATGGAACTGGCAGTTTGTCGACGACGTAGACCAGTCCGTAGAGTCTGATCTTTTCGCCGTCTACCGCTTGTACAGTAAGAGGAAAGTCTTCAATAACGTGTTCTGCAAAAATCGCTGTCGAGCTAACTCCGTCTATTCTCATTCGTTCTTTGTCGTTGAGTTGTTCCACTGTGACCCGTGGATAATGTTTGAGATATTCGCGTTTAATTAGCGAGACTCCTGCTCCTGTGTCGGGCACGAAGTCGATAAGGGTAAGATCTGGTGCCTGCATGTATGCTTTGGCTGGTTTCTCATGTTGAAACGTAGTTATGAGAGCGGATGTATGTGGAGGTAGTGTTGTGTTGGTAGTATCGGTGTTCGTAAGCATGTCTCCGTTATTGCTGTTTTGCGTCGATGACTCCGTTCGTGATTGTGACGATTGATGGACGGCGATATCTTGTTTGGAGTCGGAGTCGCAGCCGTCCTTCTGGGGCTCCGCTATTCGTTTTCCGCTTTGAGGTCCATGTCGAAGTCTTGTCCGTCACTTCGCATTGCCTCGTCTTCTTCGTGGGCGGAGTCAACGGGTGCTTCGTCCGAGAACTCGCAATCCTTGTATCGATCCAAGAAGTCTATCATAAACGCGACGCGCTTCTGACCGTACGACCTAGGTCGTGGTGGACGGTCCGGACATTCGTAGTCCTTGTGTTTTCCGCCACAATGCCGACACGGATAGGCCAAAGGTCGTTCTTGTGTATTGCCCGTGATGCTTTTTAGTGCAGGTCGGAGTGGCTCTGGCAGGAGTCTCGAGTTGGTGGTCATGGGTTGGAGCGCGGGGCGAGTATTCGTTCGGTCTTGGTCGCGACGTGGTCGTGACAGCTCCTGGGCAACAGCGCGGAGTCGGTCTGTTGCCTGACGCCGTTGTTGTTCGAAAACGCGTCGTGCCGAGTACTCCTTCTGATAACAGAGGCTGACAAATTGCTCCATCGTCATGTAGGGGTCGATGGTGACGGCGTTCTGCAATGTCGGGTCCAAATCGCGCCATATCTTCTGAATTAACAGGAGCTCGTCTCCTGGCTCGAAACCGGCGTCGTATAGTAGTGTTTGCTTGCGTGTGATGTATTGGCGGACGTCAAGCGATTCTCGTTCGAAAGAATGCTTGCAGCGGTTGGCTTCATCTTCTGCGAGCAATGCATCCTTTTGAAATCGATGTCGGAGTGCGATGATCCATTCGTCGATACTGGTCATCATGTCTCCCAGTTGTCTGTCGGACAGCGAGCTGTACCAGTCCATTGCATCACCTTTCATGCAGAGTGGGAGGACTTCCAACACGCGCTGGTAACCGTACACTCGGACTCGGTGTTGTATTTGACGAACATATAGGTGTACGCTCATATTGTGGCCGTCGAAAATGCCCATCTCCTCAGGCTTCAGACGTCGCTGATTAAAGAGATCAACATTGGTGTGTGCGACCGCTTGCTGTCGGCGGCGATGCTCCCTTCGTCGATGTCTATATCGCGACCCGTCGCTCCCGGAGTCAGAACTTGATGGGTCTGATGGACTTCTTCGGTGGTCACGGCGGCTGCGACGGTGTGACCCGGGCATGCTCATTTGTCGGGGTGGTGGGACGTAGCGTGCGTGATCCATTTGTATTCGTCGCGGTGATGATCGTGTTGGTGGTGAGAAGTTTCGGCGGACTTCCTCTGTCTCCTCGGTGCGGCGTCGCGCTCGCGGTGTCGGATCATTCTGGCGAGCGGGTTCTGGCGCGGGGACGTCCTCCGGTTCGTCTTCTTCTTCGTCGTCGGGTCCGTTACTGAAGCGTCGACGCCATTCGTTCAGGTACAGCGGGGTGAGTCGATGCGTGGCCATGTATTCCAGTCCGCGTTGTCGTGTTTCTTCGCGATGCTGTCGACGCATCATGCGTTGCACTGTCCGGGCGGTTGCCAGCTCCGTGTCCGTGAACACGACGGGCTGGTTGAAGCCTGGTATCATCTCGCCTCGTCTCTGCAAGCTGTCGATTTCCAGCAGGATCATAGCGTCCCTTCGGTACTGGTTGTATGAATACCTTTCATTGGCAGCAGGACCTGCAGGCCCTGGGGTGTTTGCCATGATGGGTAAATTGATACGGGAGGGCAGGTGTAATGAAGGGGGATGGAAGGGATGGACGATACTTCTTACCACTGGTAGGACACGGGGGGAGGCTAGGGCGTATAGAGTGGGTGGATGAGTGTCTGAGGAAGTGGATGACTGGGATGTGGATCGTGGGGCTAGGTTTGTGTGGGAGTCGGAGTAGTAGTGGGGGTGTCTGTATGGATGAGAAGGGTTAGAGAGGGCAGCAGGTTGGTTTTGTGTGGACTCCTGTGGAAAGGCTCCAGGTGGTTCCTGCGGCTGATCTCCCGTGTCGGTTCCTTCTCGGCGGGCGACGGTTGCCAATTCGTCCTCCAGGCTGACTTGGGGTAGTCGCGGGGATGACTCCGGGTCGTCCTGATTGGGAGCCGCACTTTCCAGATTCTGCGAACAGGGATCCACGGGTGGGGTATCCTCGGTCAGAGCCTCACTGTCCAGGGTTGTGAGCTCACTCGTCGTTTCCGGCTGCACGTCGTCCCTTTCCGCATCCGGTTCCTGGCGGGCGTCTTCCTGGTGTCTCTTGCTTTTCTTTCGTTTTGTTTGTTTTCTCTGACGAGAGGGTGGCGAAGTGCTCGTTCTAGCTTGTGGGCGCTCGCGCAGGCGTCGTCCCAGCAAAGGCGGCGAGCTACTTGGATCGTTGACACCGAGTGCTTTCAGCTCGCGTTGGCTGATAGGTGGCATCCAATTGACGGGTTTTGGGCGTTCTTGCAAACTTCAGTTGTATAGGGGCCTCTTGTGGGCAGGTTTCCGGGCTAGACCGCAATGGCACCGCGGGTTCGTCGTGACCGCGCAATGCGTTCGAAGGAGGGCACTGCGCAATGCAGATCGGGGGCGCTGCGCAATGCAGGCGAACGACACTGCGCAATGCAGGCCAGGCGATACTGCGCAATGCAGATCGAGAGTGGAGCAGCTACCAGATGTCACGGCGCGGAGCCCACCAAAAAGAGACAAGTAGTCAAACAGTAGTACAATGATGG
>JPSZ01000051.1:0-12755 GCA_002161795.1 Curvularia sp. IFB-Z10
TTGACCTCACGGACACCTCACGGAACCTTTGTAAATTTAGTCTTGGTGCGCGCACAGACCAGCACCCCGCACTTTTACTTACCAAGTGCTAGTTCACGCTCTTACTATCTACAACACACAGCAGCGCAATGTCACTTCTTGATCTTCCAACGGAGCTATTAATCTCAGTTTTAGAATACGTCGATGTGTGGGAATGGAAGCAGGTCAGGCAGACCTGCAGAAGCCTAAGCGGGCTTGCAACGCCTCTCCTTTTTGAGGAGATTAACTTTGAGCTCTGCGAGCACGGCTGCGAGTCCCTGTATAACATTTCCCAGAACTCTGTGCTCAACTGTTTTGTCAAGACCATCGCGCTCCGCAGAATTCGTGGATACCGGAAGTTTGCGGACTTCGACGCCTGGGTGAAGGGCATACACCAGCCAGGCACTCCAGATTACATCCCATGGAAGACTTGTTATACAACTTACTACGAAGATGAAGAACTACGTAGTCAGCTTATGCCATACGAAGAGTGGGCCAGATTGTCCAAAGAAGAGAAAAATGCGCTCTACGAAGCATACAATGCAGACCGCGAGCTGCAAAACAAAGACGCTCAGTCTATCGCAAACGCAGAAGCAGGAAATGTATCAGTTACTCAATTTGCCAAAGCCCTCCAAACACTGCCGAATTTAAGTGCCCTTGAGCATGAACCTAGGTTTCTTGACACTGACGCATGGGCTCTTCAATTGCGAGACCTTTATTTCCACCCCGACTATATTGTTGGGTTTACAGATAACGATGAAGACGAAGACATTGATGCCCTACAATTGTCGATCGTGCTCGAAAGGCTCGCATACTTTAGAGGAAAAGGTCAGAGGCTATAGAAGATGAGCATGTATATTGGCGGCCCTGCCTTCGCAACACCAGCGCGCTTGAAACTTCTAAGGCTCAGCGGCCATCATGAGATTACACGTCTCTGTCAATCCATTCATGCGTCTTCGCCAGAAGCAGACGCAGACGCCCGTACTGGCCTTGTAGAATCTGACGAGATTAAGCTGCTCTATGGGCGGCTGCAAGCGATGGCGTGCGCGTTCTCTGATCTGACTTGTCTTGATTTCTGTGTGTCTGATAATGACGAAATGCCAGGCTGCATGGAGACCGCAGCGAAGCTCGTCCTTTACTTTCTCATTCGTGCTACCAAACTCCAACAATTGAGCCTAGCATTCGGAAGACTTGTTGATGGCTATCTTCGTCCAACGTATGGGAGCCAAGAGAGAGAACAGGCGCGAGGCTCCATGATGCTACTTTCACATCTTAGTCTTCACTCGCTTTGGAATCAGATCTGCAACGTTGAACTAGAGATAACGACCGATCGGAAGACATTGATGGGTTTTCTGCTTGCGCACAAGGATACGCTTCGCCGTCTCACACTTGTACGCACGTCTCTCGTACGACTGGGAGACTGTCGGAACACGTGGGAGCCGACTCTTACAGAAATTGGGCAATGCCTTTGCCTAGAGTTCCTCAGTCTCTCGACCCTCTGTGACACTATACAAGACTGGGCGCCAGGTGTTTGTAGACGCATGCTGTTCGATGTGAAGGATAACATATGGCAAAGCAAAGAAAGCGAGTTTGAAGCATATCACAGCGCAGTAGTTGCACGCGTACTCCGAGGGGAGGTGATTGATTCGCTCCACCCGCATACTGCGGAGGCACGCGAAGTTAACATAGTTCCATAGTAATCCTCGCGCTTAAAGAAGGTACTTCTTATTGAGTAAAGTGCAATTAAAGACACTCTTTGTATAGTATGTTGCGGAGCCAGTAGTGTTTAGCTTGCGCTCATTCAGCCATATAGCAGGTGCATAAATATCGGAGGTAAGGGAGACATGCGCGCATTTGAGCGCAGTCGCAGGCCGCACGTAAGCAATAGTGTAAAACTTGTCAAGGTATTGGAGGATTGTAGCGCCATTGCGGGCGCTTGCGGGCGCTCTACTAGTGGGCAACCATGTGCGATTCGTTAATAGCAGGCCTCTATCCCCAATCCCCGACGAAACTAGGGTCAGAATCGACCTAACTTAGGGTTGCGCTACCAGTTGTGCTTAGGGCTACGCTTAGGGCTTTACCCTAATTCAACCCTAAGTTAGTGTTACGACAGGCGCGAGCGGTTCTTAGCAGGTTGCTATAACTAGTTGACGTGAAAGAACACCACCATAGTGGATAAGCACTAGACGATAACCTAGGGGCGTCAGCTGGGGGTATTTGGTAAAGTTTTCTGTGCACCCCCTTATATCTCTTTTATCTCAACCTATTTCTTAGGTTAAAATACTACTTACTGTCTTGGTAAAGGTAGCTACATAGAGAGTTTTGAAGGAGGGCAACTGTTACCCTCGCTGAAAGCCCCTCCCCTTCATGTTGCCCTCTCTTATCTCTCCCCTTCTCCTCTTAGGCTTGTCGATAGATTTGCCGTACACTCTCATGCACTTGCAGCTTCCGCTTTGCGCACATAGCCGAATTATCATCCCACGCAGGACACGGACACGCCTGATGTACGCTTTTGCAAAGGGAGTTAGACTATATCAATATCGTGCGTTGATTGGGCTCAGAGCCCGGAAAAAGACTGATTGATTGATTGATTGATTGATTATATCCTACTCAGTTTCAGCCGTGATCTCCACAGCTATACCCGGATGACTAGCATTGCAGACAGCCGGCACGATGCGGACATGAGTCCACAACGCCCCACTTCACTTTCGAAAGATCCATATGTCCCCAGAGGCCTGCCGTTGTCTGGCTTCTATCTACGACTATGTACATTTCGTCTCTAGAAGTGACGTCTTTTGCCTATGTGTGCTGCAAACTGTATTTCCATGTGTATGCCGTACTCAAAGCCTCGTATGTGCAGCGTTGTTCAAGGCTCGTAGAGGCAAGGATGCCTCATGCTTTGCGTCTGTAATACTTTCAGTCTCCCCCTTAGCGTTCTGCTATCGTGTGTGCTAGCTTGCCCTAATACCCCTAGGGCTCGACATATGTTCCCCAATCTCCGATGGTTTTCAAGTGCTATGATGTTGTCCACTAGGTTCTTATGTGGCCGTATCTTGTGGTGTGACCTGCCACCAGGCACAGCGACAGCAGCATTTCGTCATAACGCAGCTTCACAGGAGCGATGCTCCGCTCGTGCGTGTTGTCAAGCCTACTAAGCATGAGAGCTCTCATGCGAACCTCCTCAGACCTTGTCAGGTGTGTCGAAGGGAGACCAGTCCTTCAACACGTGGGGCGACAGTGGAAAAGGCTGTCTGGTGATCTGTAAGTGTATAGTGGCACCGATAGTAGCATGCCCTGGAAAAAGACGCATCGCTGATAGAAACTAGTATTATTTGGGCAAAATCATCACTAAGCGACAGAGGCTTAGCGTGGGATCAGAGATGGCCTGCTCACAGAAACTGGAAGCTGCAACTGTATGAGAGTGTATGCTTTGGGGCCGAAGCTGAGATTGTTACAAGTCACAAGCAGAAAGATCTCCTCACGTGCTGGTGACCACGAGTTGAGGTAAGCACTTGGAATCATACTGGAAAGGTAATCACTGCCGTGGGGTTACGATCGCGTGATTGTTATCTTGCCAAGGTAGACGATCCGGGAATGGCAGGAACGGTGGCTTGTCGATTATTCCTGAGCGTGCGCATGTGCTGACAGATCAGCGTTGACGCCAAGCCTTATCAGGTATCAGTGGGTGATGGTCAGCGAGTCATCCATTAAAGTCCTCGACATGTACTCTGCATACATACACATTAGGGAACAAAAAACGTCACCATTATATAGTTACATAACTAGCTGCCTACAGCTATTCTGTGGTCTGCTTTAACTACTGTACGTGGGCTATCAGCACGCATCACTACAGTTCCATCAACTCGTAGTAAAACTTATCGTTGCTTGTAACTAGTTTCTCTCTTTTTCGGTATACCCGTGCTTTGATCAGGTCCTATGACACAGTTGGCTCGAGAAATATGCTTACGGTATAAGTGTAAGTGCTGCGTAATCAAGCAGCGCAATGAAGCTCCCGAATTTCCAAAGTAATTTGAAAAACAAACCGGTCGCAAAGACAATTTATAGTTTGCGTTCGCCTCAGTGATATCCATTTGGTACATGGGCAGGAGTATAATGCACTCCCAAGATGCCATAGCTCCTTTGGCGCCATGTGTGAGAGTGCATATTGGTACTGTAATTATTGTATTTTCCCGCTTGCATACTAGCCGTTGAGCGTTCGTACAGACATAAGCATTTTCGTATGTAATAACATAGCAAGCATGGAAATATTACTGTATATCTATAGCGTGGCCCCTTGCACCTCTTCCATATATTTAAGCTGTAAAGTTTATCTCTTATATATCACCCGGTTTCGAGTTGGTGAAGACGCAAGGAGCCTAATACAGACGTGCCTCTTTTAGCGAAGCGTATTTTATAGTTATTATGGATTTAGCGACATCTATCGCCAATTTTCGGGCTGAAATCAAGCGATACAGTGACTCTGATTTGAGAGCGAGCATTCGTGATATTAGACCAGGAGATCTCCTTGTGGTGTATTATATTACGGATGACCTTGACTCTCAACGCAAGCTTTTACAAATGGGTCGTGTTAAGACCGTATCGGATATGTTAGACAAACTGCATTATGATAAGAAAGCAGAGGCCCTCAAATACATGTGTAACAAACGACGATTGGACGTGATGAGGACATGGTGCGAGGAAAAAAAGTGTAAAGAACTAAAAAAACTAAATGAATGGCAACTTAAAGAAGATAATGGGTGGCCATGTGGACTCACAGACACGCGCGTGTGGACACACGGCGTGGCTAAAGGACTTCCGGGCCATTATCCCGTGGATATGAACCGATGCTTGAAGTGTGGGAAAATCTACCTGAACTGGGAGAGTGTTAGTATTCTGGATTGTAGGGAGCATAGCTATTGTGAAAGTTGTGATAAAGATGAAAGCCATTGCCTACGCTGCGACATCCAGTAAAGTAGGCGTCGCATGTGTGTTAGTTATATTAGTTTTGTAATCAACCGAATTAATCAGTAAAAATTCAGATTGACCTTCCAATATAACAACTCACTTTAACTAACTAACTAGTTAGATATTTCAATATAGAATAGGCCGTGGTAGGACAGTTTAGGGTAAGAAAAGGTATTGTAAGTTATTAACTACCTTCAATCATGCCATATACAATTCTAGAACACTTTTTATAAGTTCTCAACTCATGTAGCAACCTAATATCTATCACCATGTAGTGGAAACCTTTGTGGGCTGGAATGAGCTAATGAGATGCAGTATCCCGCGGGAATGCTTGCTGAGTATTTGCTCTCATTGGCTAGTTGCGGTCCATGGGTATGTATGTAACGATGACCGCAACCTCTACGTTATTAACGGCCACGTCGCTGTTATTACTCGCTACCATAAGACGCAGTCGCAGTGGGATAGGCCTAAGGTAGTCGCGCGCTTCTTGCCTGAGGCTGTAGGCCAGTTAATCACAGCCTATCTACTATATCTGCGGCCCGTACGCGCAATGCTCCTTAGTAGCCAGGGCAAGGCAGCTACTACGTCGGCGAGCGACTTCCTATGGGCGAATGAGAGTGGGCTGTGGGATATAGGTCGCCTCACGCGTACAATGACAGCAGAGACGGCGGAACGGCTAGGATCACGACTAACGACAGCTGAGTACCGTCACGTAGCTGTCGGAGTTGGGCGTGAGTTAGTAGGAGAGCGCTTTGCTGCAGGCTACAACAGGCAGCTAGGCGGACAGTCTAGAGCAGCTAGTGGGGACGAGGATAGAGAGGATCCAGTAGAGCTACAGAACGGCCGATCTACAGCGACTAGGATCGTGGCGTACGCAGTGCAGGCTGATATCGTTCAGGGGCTTAGTCCGCGATCCTTTACCCGCCTTAGCATAGCTACAGAATATACAGGACTTCTCTGAAGACCCTAGTACTTGCTAAATTGTATAGGGCATTCATATCCACTTCTTGATCTGATTCTTCTGTTGTTTTGTTTTGTTTTGCTTTGTCTTCATCTTCTTAGCTTTCGTATCGTGTGCGGTGCATGTCACATCTGGGCAGCCGGGTCGAGGGTCTGAGATCACATCAATGCGGCATCGCAACGGATCGCTGCAGGACCGCAATATCTTTGTGGCCGATGGACAGATCATGAGAGGCCCGCCGTTCGCGTTAAGCTCCAGACATGCTAGTAATCATCGCGCTGTTGCAAGGGCTTGTTGTGAAAGTGTTGTCGTCCCTCCATACGCTCTGCGCAGACAGGGTAGGAAAGGACACCATCAGGGGTACCATACCTATAGCACCAGGGCGCTGCACCGCAAACCCCCACGCCACTACCCACCGTTCCCAATTTGCCGGTAATCCAGCATCTAACTCAGGCACGTCAGCGGGTCCGCTCGCTTCGCTTAGGATTGATGCGCGCATAGGGAAATGAGGCAGAAGTCAAGGCGTATGGGGTCTTGGGCGCGATGCCCGCCCCAGAAACGGTTACACTCGACTTGCACAGCTCCAAGCGCTGGTTTACGATAGCAAAGGCGAATATCTGGCAGACGTTTCATAACGCAGCCACGGACAAACTGCTTGCACTCTCCGTCTTTGGTACCGTCCAGCGCGCAAGCGACGAAGCACAGGCGAAAGCTCGTACTAGTCGTGGTACGACCAGCTTGGCCTAGCAACCTTAGACTATAGAAGTACTACGTCTCTTTCGGAGCCTTGCCATCATCCGAGGGACCATGAAACCGCGGCTCGCTGCCTGTAAACATGGACTTCCCGCATGAATGACTATGTGCCACAGTCGGCTACACTGCGCTTCTGTCATGCAGATAGATGTGTGTATATAAACCTTGGTGCACTTATCTGATGGACTATTGGCTAAAAGGGGGAGCAGGTTTGTGGCATAGCCACCCCCAGACAGCAACACATACACAGGGCTGTGTACGATGTGCACAGCACTAGTAGTCAAGATAACGATTGCGGACGCACGGCTGACAGCGCCATAAATATGCAGTCATTCCCGAGTGCCAGACTGAGCCTTTCATCATCTCATTGATAACCATATACCCCGCGCGATACTTCTTCCCAAATCCTCATCCCTTGCTGTGTATACATCCCCCGCATCTACTCTCACCATGCGCAGAAACGCTAGCTACCAAAACGCCAATCCGACGCCCATCACTACAAGATACTTGGGCACCTCCTCAGCCTCCCCTGCTTCGGCGAACCCCAACGAAGACTGGACCCACCCTGCTGCGAAATAACAACCACCCTCGTACAGGAGATTTCAGGTTCCACCCTACCCCTGGCTGACCGATTTGCCTTTGCTGGCTAACCTCCAAGCGACTATGTTTAGTCTCTCAGCGATTTGAAGTTAGCGCAAGTTCCACACCCCTGTTCTTGCCTTCCTACCATTTGTATTTTAGTGTTCGTGCTAATACCAAAGGCGATGTGGTCGACCATCGAACGCAACGGTATAGTCTTGATGTGAGAATAGAAGGGAATCATTTCCTTAAGCTTGTCGAAGCCGGAGTGAGGGCTTTTCTACATAAAAAGAAGCCCATTCCATCAGCGAGGTACTATAGAGTTCGTGTGACTGTCATGGGTCATGTGGTGTAACTATATCCTAAACGCCGCTTCTTCGCTAGCCCAGCCTAGTACAATGTCTCCTGCGCGACTTCCTTACTGTAGCCATGCTAAACAGAGCCTTGTTGGTTGATCTGCTTCTTCCTTTTCTTGGGCGTATGATTCTCATCAATTTCTGTTTTACGTATAGTGGCCTCTTTATCCTCGGCCTTTTTGTTAAGCAGCACCTCCACTATGACTGCGTAGCCTTTGGTGAATGCAATCTGTCGTGGTGTCTGACCATTATGCTCTGTAGCATTGATGTCCGCCCCATTGTTAACCAGCACTATCACTATGTCCTTGTGGCTCGTACCACGGTCTCAACAAAACTGATTACTGTCAGAAATACGGTAGGGGTATAGAAGATGAGCGCTGCATCTGCCTTTTCCATACATGTGATTCTGTCGATTTAGATACTGGATTCATCAAGATTCAACAAGACCAAACAGCTATCAAGCAGAGTCAAAATCATGAGCCCAACCCCTCGCACCCCCCTATCAGCGCAGACGGACTGCCTTTCTTCTGTGGCGTGGAATCACGGGCCGAACGCTGTTTCGTCAAGATCAGTATCAGCATGGTCTCCAACGCGTTTACTTGAGGGTCTTCTTACTGACTTCCTGCGACTGTCGTCGCAGTCTAGAAATCGAGATTAGCTAAAAGTGTCTAGCTTAAATATTCGTATTCTGTCAATCGAAGCAGATTACATGTTCTTGTAAGACTGCAATACAAGAAAAATATTAAGTATTAAGCGGCATGCATCATGGTATTGATTGTTCGACAATTAGTGTAGTCGTGTATAATGTGAACAGAGTACATTGAGTAAAAGAATATATGGGTATCTTGTAAATAGTCGAACCTAGTAACGCCCTTCTAACAATTGTTCGCAAAAGCGTAACAATAGAATGAGAAAAATACACCGCGAAAGTGCTCGCAGGCCCATTGTCCGACAGGCGTATTTCATCTACTCAGCCGGCTCAATTCCTGCTAACAAATCGTCAGATCTCGTATCCCTCACTTCATACCCACTCAGATCCCAAAACCGTGAAAGTTCATAGTTGGCCATGGTCTTGCCGGCCCACACCTCTCGTACCCAATGCATTTCCTCTGTCCAAGTCTGTTCGGGATCGGAGCGTTCACGTTCTTTTTCCAGCCATTTTTGTGCTAATGGTGAGTTATGAGATACTATCATACATGATTCTACCGCATCGTCACCGGAGTGGGTAGAGCATTCGGTTGGTGACGTTGGTGTTACCGTGGATGAAAATGACGATTGTTTGGGAATAGGTGACGCTTTCCGTCGTTTATTGCTTCCAGGCGTTTGACAAGGCGGCGGGGGGTTGTGATCAATGCATCCGATCGATCGTTTTCGGAGATTTGGTGCAAAAGCAGATGTGTTTGTGTCATCTGGATGTTTGATATGCCAGCGGACATCAACATCGTTAACACCATTGCTGTCGATCGCATCCTCATCCGGTTTGCGTTTTTTGGGGCTTACCGACCGCTTCCTAGTTGACGAGATGGAGAACCGTTCACAGGCCGCGGCTGTAAAGTATCCACGATCGGGAATCTGGTCGTGGGAAGTGGTGCGAACAGTCAAGCGGCGGTCCTCCTTGCACGAAAGGAAAGCTTCCAGGAGTGGAAACAGCGTCCATGCGAAGCGCGCAAACAGCATCTCAACACCGACGTCTGATTGGTGCAGCTCACGGTTGTGGTAAAGGTGCTCGAACTCCGCTGAAGGCTCGAGCAGATGGAGAACTAACCGCATCCCATCGTTACCCGAAGGCTTAGGCACAAAGACGAATCGGGGCCTGTCAAAGGCAATGTGGAGGCTGGCTTGCAAGAGCATCGCATTGCCCGTATCGTCCATGCCGCTGGTCAAACTACGATTGTATTGGAACATGCTGTTGGCCATCCACCAATCCAGTTCAGCCTGCGGTACAATATGCGCAACCTGTAGTTCTTCTCGATAACCGCTTATACGACAGCTTCCTAACCAATATGAGGCGCGGGTTGGAGTCCGAACCGTGCCGCATTAGGCTTAGCGTTAGGGTTTCTGACAGTTATTCCACAGAGAACAAACCTTTGTTCCATTTTTGTGGCCCGCGCTCTTGGTTCGCAGGGGGCTTATTCCCTAAGATTTGGAACAAACCCTTCTCCTTAGTCGTCAGTTATGGAAAACAGCTGTAACTTAAGTATATGGTACAGATAATTCGCGCGCATCTAAAGTACTAACTTTTATAATACTACGAGAGATGTAGCGTAAGTTATTAGATAAAGTCTGGTCAAGAGTTGGTGTTCGTCTTAGTGGCCTGTGCCCACTAAGAGTCGCGCATAGGGCTTAACCCTAAGTTAACCCTAACTGTATAAATTATTCTACAGAAACCAAGGTCGTATCTATTAGTAGAGGGAGATGATATAGAAGCACTAGCTAGAGCTACTTAGGAAAGTTTTCTATCTATGTCACCCTATAGTTATAAGAGGGACTTCTCAAGGGCAATAGTCGCTCTCGCGAAAAGCCTTCCTGATGTTATTCTCTCTCCACCACCCCTGCATTATTGCCCTATGCTTAGTAGTGAGAGTTTCTAGGTGAACTAGGGTAATATCAGAGTATAATTTAGATATTAACTTAATAATAAATAACTTTGCGAATAAACACGAACACACTATTATGTACTAATTACCTTAATCTACCTATATAATATTTTGCTTATAACTATAATATTTACGTCTTCTTAAGAGCTTTCTAATACTTAGTTGCAGTCTCTTTAAGCTTAAAAGTTAGAGCAATTAATTAAGTATGTTGTAGAGCTATACTTCTTCCTTACCTGCAAATCTTATTGCGTTGCTCTCCCTCTCTCTTATATACCCACGCACTTTAGCTCTATAGGACACCACTTTTATAATTATAAAGATTATGTAAATGTAGTAGAAGCCTAGAAAGCTCTCTATCTATTAAGCCGCCTAGTTAAAATTTGCAATAAAGATGACCTGCAAAATTAGTCCTCTCTATTTGTACTTCTAGCGCCTATACTATAGCTCTATACTATTTACGCTTTCTATTACTAATACCTTAATTCTAGTATAAAATAATAATACTACGTAATTTAATCTACTTATAAAGCAATCTAGTAATATTATATTCACGCGTATAGGCGAGATAGTACTATATTAGGAAGTAAGAGTGCTAAGTATAGTCGCAGGGCGCGACATTTAAAGACTCTAGAGGATCTTTAAGAACTAAATGTCGTCTATTAGCGCTTAACACTTACTAGTAATAGCTCTAGTTTATAGCGCGTTGCTTTACCTAAGAGCACTTATAACTAACTAATCCTCTAAACTATACTATAAGGCTCTAAAGCTATCTACTACCTAACGTGTACTTAGAATTAGATAGAGGCTTATTTAGATTAGCAGACTATTAGACTATCTTCCTTAGCTGTTAATAGTATAAGTAATTGCTACTCTACTTACATCTCTCTATAGTTAGAGAAGACGAAGTAGGCTAAGCAACTTGCAGATTAGAATTTGTCTAAGGTCGCTGACCTTTTAGGCCTTCCTAAGACTAATAAAGTAGGTTTGCTTTTACTACTGCGAAGCTTTAACGCACTTATTAAAGAAGCTTGCTAATTTATTCTATTAGAAGAGCTAAATATATTTGCCTTATATTATATAAATAGCTTTATAGAAGGCTGCTTATTTAAGAAGCCTCTTTATATAAAGCTTTTAAATAGGACTTACTATAAATATTAGGGTGTCTAGCGTAAGCTTTTGTATTTTATGTATTAACTTACTATTATCCTCTAGTATTTAATATTATACTTTATGCTTACATAATACTAGCTTAATGCCTTAAGTTAGTTGCGTATTTAGATTAGCCTAGATGCATCTAAAAATGTAAAACACTAGCAGAGCTATCTTAAACTTTGTATTGCATTACTTAACTATAAGCTTTAAGGGAAACTTATAGATAGTATTATTATAGAATTCCTTATAGTGCTTAGTATTAACTAAAGTAAGGACGGCTTTAATAATGCTATAATTTATACCCTAAAGCTATCTAGGATTGTAAAACTAGCGTAGCTGCTAGTTATGCAATACGTAGTTATTAAGAAAAGGGTAGGGCGCATATAGTTCCTAAATAAGTTAGTATCTAAACTTTAAGACTACTTTATAGTGTATAGAAGTAATTCTCTAATAAACTAGATTTTAAATTTGCGAGCTTATAGTGCGAAGCTATGTAATAACTTAATATCTTCTAGCTTTATTTATTAGTTAGATAATAGCTAGAAACTATCTTATAAGACGCTAGAGTTTACTATAAATAGCTTAAGATAGTTTCTCTATAATTAAGTAGAAGAAGCATGCTAGAGCCTCTATAAACTACTACTACTTCTAAAGGGGAATAAAGAAATAAGAACCTAGCATCTACTATAGTTACACTTATTTAGTTTAAAGAATAATCTAACTATACACTAAGTAAGCTATAGTTTCCTTTAAGATCTACGCAATAAGAAGATTCTAAGTAGCTAAGAGCGTTACTTGCTTCGCTAAATCTAGCATAGCCTACACCTTTGCAGCTAGTTCTTTATTAACCCTAAGAAGCTGCTTTAGAATTAATAATATGTTTAAAAGTATCTATAGCTTACGTAAATATTTCTGCGTTGTCTTCTCCTTTTAGTTTATATAACTAGTAGTTAACTTACTAGAGGTATAGAATTGCTTACTCTTTGCTAGCGTAATTCTATTTATTCTAAAACTTAGAATATCTTTATTAAAAATAGTATAGTTTTTTTTGTGACTTCGTATTATAAGAACTATGCCGCTACCAACTCTACTAAGATTATCTATTGCTACTTGCCTTCTAAAGTAGGAGAGATTCTAGTTTACTATCTCTAGTTAGTGCTGCTATTTGTTAAGCAGCTTTACGTTCTTGTGCGCTTACCTAGATTTAGTAACCTAGGCTCTTTCCTCTAGCCCGCTAGCCTTAAGACGCGCCGCACTGTAAAGGCGAAGGGTGCACTGTAAGGCAATAAGCTATCGCATGTAGTTAAGACGAGTGTTCCTCACTCTATTACACGAACGTTTGGAGTCCAAACGTTTGAATTTGCACCAAATGGC
>JPSZ01000052.1:0-11973 GCA_002161795.1 Curvularia sp. IFB-Z10
CCCGCAATTTGCAGCAAATTCAAAGAAACCGACTCGATTTCTTCGTGTAATAGAGTGAGCGGTTAGCGGTTCACCCTCCTTCCTTATCCCCTGTCTCTTGTTACCTAAAGCGGTTAGTCTAGTTCTGACGTAAAGTACTACTATTCCTCTAAGTCAGGTGTTAAGGTGGCATGTGCTCATAGCCCCTGCTGCTCTAAACCCTAAGCGTGTTTTAAGCGAGAAAGAGGAACATTGCTAGCAAAACTACATACACTTACGATTTACCTAAACTTGCATTAATTGCTCTAAAATTTAGATATAAAATTATTATATATATCTTATATATCTACTATAAGTTGTATAGATTATTAAGCATAGGAAGAGTAAAGAAACTAACTCTAAAATTTTAAAGAAACTAACTTAATAGTCCGTGCCCTGCTCCTGCAATTTGTAGCAAATTTAAAGAAACTAACTTAATTTCTTCGTGTAATAGAGTGAGAATCCCTACTAGCTACTATCTTCTTTAATAACGTTGCTAGCCTTTCTACTCTTTACTATCTAGTTAATCTATATAATAGTAGTAGCTAATGCGCGTCTTAGCTATATCTCTCCTTTATTACTATCTGCTAGCTTAGTAGGTGCAGCGCCCTAGACTTTAAATAGCTAGCCTAGCGTGCTAGTATTCTAGAACTTTTAGTATATAATAGTCGCCTACTTAAACTACGTACTAGATAGTTATTTTAGCGTCTTCTAGCGTAAGTAGACCTAGTTATACTGCTTTAAGCTATACTCTTAGATACGCTTTTTACTATAGTTAATATACTTATACTTCTAGCACTTTAAGCTATCTATATATATAAGTAGATAGGGTAGTAGCGTAGTATTTAGATATAGAAATATAATCTAGTCTATACTATTAGCCTAGTTATATAGCTATAGCTCTTAGCTAGTAGCTTATACTATACTACGCTATATATAGAGAGCTAGCTCTTAGTATTTAGTGTCTAAGTAAGTGCGTAGCTATAACTTAATAACGCCCTAATTATAGGTCTTATATATTACTATATAATATATAAGTAAATATATAAAAATCTCTCTAAATTAATTTATTATAGTAAGTAATTATAGTATAAGTAATACTATTATTAGTATAAACTATAGTATTACTACTACGTAGTAGTAAATAAATTACTATTTATATTTCTATTTATTTTAGTTACTCTACTAATATAAACTTAGTTATTAGATATTACTCTAGTATACTTAAAACCCTAATTTCAAGGTTAAGGTTAACTTAAGGTTAAGCCTTAACTTTACTTTACTCTAAAGTATAGGCTAGATTAGAAAACACTAACTTTCTATTATATTTTATTAAATATTTTACGCTATAGCTATTATATAGTTATAAAAAGTAGCTTATTAAAATTATATAAGTTTTCTATATTTATAATAGAAGTTATATTTATTTTAAGCTTTATTCTAACCTTAATCTTAGCGCCTATATAAATCTATAGGATTAAGGTCTATAAACTTGCTAAGAAATCTAGAATTAAAGTTAATTCTAACCTTAATCCTATTAGAGATTAATAATAGGCGTTTATAAGTTAATATTCTTTAATAAAATTTAGTAGTAGTTAAAGTATTATATAAAGCTTTACTATACTTCTCTAAGTTTTAATCTAAATTAAAGTAAGATAATAAAAGTTAGTAGTTAACTATAAAATTATTAAGTAATTTTAATAGAAAAAAGTTATAATTAACTAATAGTAAAAATAATTAATTTTAAAATAAAATAATAAAGTATTTATCTTATTAAGTAGTAACTTATTAAAAAGTATAATTTAACTTAACTATAAGAAGAGTAAATAATAAAATCTATCTATCTTTATATTCTTATTACTTTCTATTCTGCTATAAAACTTCTAACCTACTATTACTAATAATTATCTCTACTTCTGATAGCTACTATTATATATCTACTCTGCTATTACTAATAGTGTGGCTTAGCGTGATAGTAGTCACGTGACTATTGCGGGGTGGGGCCCGTCATCCCCCGTCCTTATCCTAAGTAGTTCCTCCAACCACTCGTGGTCATCACTAGGGAGGAGATCCTTTCTGCTGTTACTTGTAACAATTATCTTGCTGTCTATCTTAATCCACTCTTTAACATCTATATAACCCTATATATATAATAGTGCATTAAAAGCGCCTAAGACCTCTTTTAACAAAACAGTAAAAAGCTCGCACTGTATTATGTCACACTTAGTGTAGATGCACGCATCTCCACAACACACTTCGTCACGCAGGATTTTGCCCCATTGGAAATCCTGCACGAAGACCCTCTTAAACAGGCTTTCAGTAATGGCTCTGCAGTCCTCCTTTTCGCAATCACTTTCCTCGCCATCTTAGTGGTAGTGGCCGCTCCCGCCGGGTACGGTCGTGGGTAAGATCCGCAATAGCCGGATTTGGTCGCCTTCAAGAGGTGAGTAAGTGGGTAATGAGTAGGTAGGCGGCGTGGGCAGTGAGTTGGTGGATGGTGAAGCGCTTTGTGCCCGTCGGCTGTCGCCCCTGCAGCACTCGTCAAAGGGCATGAAGCGGTGATGGGGGTGGATGAACTCGGCGTTCTTGAGACAGTCAGAGCAGTAATCCCAGTCTGGGCAGTCCAAACACTTGTGGCGGACACCGTAGATGTACTTGTTGCAGCCATCGCAGATAGCGCTGTGATGAACGTTCATGCCAGAACTGCACTGGCAGCATGAGTGAGACGTCACCGACCTGTCGTCGATTTATTTCCTGGTTACAGCTACTTTCCTGAACTCATATATCTAGGTATGTTCCCGTAAGAGGGGCTGTGCTAGAGCAACGCCCGGCGGCTATTTTGGGATAGGATTTGGGGGCCAAAAGATTCATGATCTCATGAGGGTATACCTTGCCGAGGCTCGCACCTTTAACCCCATTTCTGTTCGCGCATCGGGCTGCCAGCAATTTGTGTTTATCAACAATCAATTATGAAACTGTGTGGAATATTGGAAAACTATAGACCTGAGACGTTATGGGAACTGTTGGAGGGTGTCGCAACATAGCGCTTTCTACTAAACGCTATTGAACACGCCACTGACGTTGAGCATAAAAGACGCATTGTATGTTAGTGATGGCCAGTGCATCGTGAAGTTTTGCGAGGTCGAAGTAGCACACCCACATTGTCCAGCGACCCACGGTAACTGCACCATAGTGCGGATTCGCGATAGTGAGATCGTTTTCGGCAGTACTCGGTTCAAACAACGGCGGCCCTACCCTCAACCCCACACTCTCGCAACGCTCTCACGAAACCTCGCTTTCCATATTTACTTTGGTCGAACAGGAAAGGCTCTGTCTTGACTTCATGCCTTGTACAGATACCACCAGCTTCTTGTAGAATGAGAATGACCCTGTCAAGCTTAGTCAAGATATCTTCATTCTCTTCCAATGTGTGTACCGATTCTCTCTGCATTTCTTGGATTTTGCGTTCTCTAGCCACGAAGGCCGAATCGAGTGGTGTTTCGAACCACGAAATCTTGACTTCCTTTTCCTGATCATGATCCCGTCGGTAGTTGTAATTAAGTGCGTTCAGAGGAGCGTTATTAGAAAGTAAAGCTTGCACGCAGTGTGGCATGCCACTAGACGCAAATTTGTGCAGCAGACTAAGCCCATCCATGTCTCCTTTGTCTATGACACGTCGCATCTTGGCTGTGTCAGGACAAGCGAAGACGTACTTCTCCAACATCCCCCTTATGTTGAGATCTGCTTCATCATTGAAAGGATCGTCCTCTCTGGCCAACTGTCCAAAGATACCTCTTCCTTGCCCATGCTCATCTTCTCTATACGGTATTCTACTGTCGATATCTGCACCTTTCTCTAGTAAGAGGTCAGCGATGTCCAACGATCGAGGCCC
Source organism: Curvularia sp. IFB-Z10 (assembly GCA_002161795.1). Classification (NCBI taxonomy): domain Eukaryota; kingdom Fungi; phylum Ascomycota; class Dothideomycetes; order Pleosporales; family Pleosporaceae; genus Curvularia; species Curvularia sp. IFB-Z10. Next base: position 3,911 of record JPSZ01000052.1, read on the forward strand.
AGCAGCTAGAAAGATTGGTGTTGCATCGGTCTTGTCGACATGATTAACGTTTGCTCCATAGGCTATGAGAACTGGTATGATCATTGCCGCAGCTTCTCTGTCATCTGATACGCACATGAGTGCAGTGCGGCCCTCATCGTTCACAGTGTCTACTGCAGCGCCAGCCTGTAAGAGGGCCTTGACAAGCTCAACAGAGGTGCCCAACGCAGCCATCATGAGTGGTGTGTAACCAGGAAGGGTGAGTTTTGCGTCGTTGTATTCAGAGACCATAGCAGAAGGTGTAGTCAAAAGCTCTAGATTCCCTCCCATATCGACGATAACCTTGATTATATGTCTCAGGTTGTTGGTCGTGTCTGACTGTGTACCTCGAAAGACTTGGTCGCAAAATGCATTACCCGTTCTTGTTCTACGCTTTGGATCTGCACTCAAACGGTGCAGGACGCTCAGACCCTCCTCATCGACATCATTGACGTTGACTAGCAGTCGCATTTGACGAATAGCGTCGAAGATGAATGGGTCTTGCGCCATAGCGGCATAGTCAAGAGCAGAGAGACCCTTTACTCGACCTCTTGGCATTGAGTATGCCTCCATGTTTGGACCACCGAACTTGTCCAGAATTCTGATTCGCTCGTCATGCACATAGCTGTCCCAACCATCGCGTAGGGAAACATCGGCACCGCTTTGTAACAAACTTTCAATAACCTTATGTGACCTTGTGGCTACTGCCCAGTGCAGAGCAGTTCCGGAAGGCAAGATGAATGGATAATGTGGAAATGGCGTAGCATCTGATACCAAGGCATTGACGTCTGCTCCAGCGGCTATCAGATAGGAGACTACCTCAGCTTGTCTATTTTCATCGAAAGCGAAGGCCCAGTGTAGGCAAGTAATCTCCCACTGGGTACAGGGAATGCGGCAATCTGCCCCATGGCCGCGGAGAATCTGCAAGATCTCCCACGATCCGCGAGCGCAAGCCAGGTAGACAGGTGTCTCGCCTTCATCAGTGAGCGAATCAAGGCTAGGAACGTTTTCGTCTCGAAGATGTGTTTCAAGTTCCACGGGAGTTCCGTACGTGGCTAGTTCATGGAGATGAGCATATGTCCCGGTCTGCCGTGTTGAGTCGAAGGTACCGTATAGAGTAGCATATCCTCCCATGTCACGAAAGTGCTTTACACAATCCTGGAGAAGACCAGGATCTTGACGTGCCAGCGCTCGCTGAGCTAGTATCGAGCCTGAAGCTGCGGCTGTGCAACGCCACTCGCAGAGATGCGCCTCAACTTCCTCCTGAAGCGTCAAGCCGTGGTAGGCTACCACACTGTCGACTACGCCACGTGCGGCAGTAGATCCTCTGTTAGCAGCTACAAGGAGTATGTCTGAGCCGTGATTCCAGGGCGAGGCCAACAGATTCGGCTTCGCAGTGATGACTAAGAACATGCTGAATAGCAATTCGGGTGCCGCACTTTCTGGATCTTCCATCATTCGATCGTATAGGTCTGGGACGAATACCTGAGACATAGTAGGCGTTTCCCAATTATAGTAGGGACCATCGTAGTGAGCCTTGTTGAAGGAATAATCAACGAAATCAGTCATATGGGATCCGTCCGAACTCAGGCTCATACTATCTAGATCCCGTGCTCTACATTATCTTGGTTAGTAGGGACTATAGAGATAGTTTTCCACATACAAATCTGAACAGCTTTCTGTTGAGCTGGGGAATAAAGGTTCCAGGTGAATGGGTCGCTGAGCAGGGTTCGGTTGCAGTAATGCGCTCACAGCTTCCACGAGTTCATGCCATACGTCACAAGGGAACTCAGACCTCAGCGCCTGCATTTGTTCCCTCGCCAAGACACTCCGACAACCATGCTCATTGTTAGGTGGCACCATGCCATTCAAAAGTACCACGCTCCACGTCAATACCCCGAACGAATAATTATCTGTAGAAGCCAGAAGCTCTCGAGGTATGAATCTAGCCCGCTCCACTTCTGGTGCTTGCCATCCAAGAGTTCCACCAATGCAGAAGTTGCTCACTGGTCCTACTCCAGAGACCGCTTCAGCAACTGAAAGTCCAAAATCCGCCACTTTGGCTACATAGAAGCCCTTCCTATTCTTGAACATCAGGATATTGTCTGGTTTCAGATCACCGTGGATCAACCCGCACTCGTGCAATACATCCACACCGGCGGCGACATTGCGGCAGATATCATATCTGAGCGAGTGGGACACAGCTCCTTCGACAGGGTTTTGTAGAAATGACCGAAGACTGCATTCAGCCAGCTCCATCACAAGATATAAAGGTGCATTCATCGTGTACGCATCGTAACTCCAAGCGAGAAGTCGAGCGACATACGGGTGACTTCTGATGATAGGATTGGTTAACGCAAGCACTTCCAGATACATATCGTGAATGTGCTTTTGCGCTGCAGTTTCAGCGAATCGTAAGGGTGTCCTGGGATTAAGCGAGAACCTGGGTACTTTCACGGCCACTGTTCGAGTCGAGAACTGCGTGAACTCTGGCACAGCCATGCGTTGTCTGTAGACAACAAATTGGCTTCCTCGCCCAAGCATGATGCGCTCAGCTGTTTCATCGATCAAGATAACAGGTCCAGGAAGGTTTGATCTGTGCAGCGCTGTGACAAAAACGTCGACTGCAGTAGCAGTTCCTGAAGCAGAAGACTGAGCGCCATAGGCTTCAAGACCCTCGGATATATGGAGAGCACCGTAGCCGTTGACTGGTGCTCGCGAAGAGCGAGAGTTGCTAGGGGAATTAGGCCCGATGACTTGATGACTGTAGTTCATACCAAACATCGCTGTGCAGTTATCGAGAATGGTGAAGCTGAGACCGTAAATTGCGCAAGGTCGTGTTGCAAGCTGAGATTCCAAAGTGAGGGGCTGCGCTTACTTATCAGCGGATGTACGCTAGTCAGGTAGCGAGCTGACGTGCTGCAGGCAGGGGCATCATCCAGCGCACAACACCTATATATTTGACCAGAGCCGTGGCACTCGATGATCCCGAAGCCTCCATAGCTGCATATCATTCTGTTGTCCTCGCGATATCTCTTGGAACCTTGATCATTTCTGCACGGGTGACTCGACAAGGCATCTGCAAGACACTTACATTCAATTTACCCCCAGCATCCCACATTCGATTCTCGGCATCCGTATATGTCGCCCAAGATAGGCCGATACTCGGCTTCGCATTCAGGTGCGCGCTCATGTCGTTCGAGAATGAACAACCTTGGGAGGATCGTATCAATCGAGAACTCGAGAAGTCCGCAAGGCTGAGTACTTACACAAGTGTTCAGGTCCTCCTGATCACCTGGCAAGGAGAGGAGCCAGGTTTCAAGGATGAGGGTAAAGATTTGGGCCGAATGTTCGAAGAAGTATTTCACTACTCTGCACAAGAGTTTGAGATCCCGCTGGAAGCCAGTTACTTACGTCTACACCAATTCATCACACATACAGCACTTGGGTTATCGGAATCTGTGAAGGATACTAGTGGATCTGCACTCTTGATCATCCACTACGGAGGGCATGCGGACAGGAACGATCGGAGGAATGATGGTGAGGAGAAGAGGGCGGTATGGTGCACGTAAGTAATGCAATCAACTGTGAAGCGGACGATGTTAACGGTAGCCAGTAATGCAAAAGGTGTTGAAGTATTGCTTAGTTGGTACAAGATCCAGGATGACATACAGAATCTTAATATCGACATACTGCTCCTGTTCGACTGTTGCTTTGCAGCTCAAGCTGGGCGGGCGGAAGAGGCTCCATTGGGCAGATCTGAACTACTAGCGGCGGCACCTATGGGAGCTGTAACACCAAAACCAGGCCCGAAATCTTTCACAGTGGCTTTGATGAAAGAGATAGTGTCTTGTTTCCAACAAAACAGCACGGTCATTGTTAAAGATATCCATGCCAAACTGGTAGCGCGCCAGGCTCGTTTACATGCTACACCTGTTCATGTACCCTTGCGGTTAGGGAAGCGATCAATTCGTCTTGAGCAGCTTCAAAAGGAGACAGCCTTGACAACACTTCGCAGATTCGATGGCCACGTGTTGCAACTCGCTGTTCATACACGAGACGACTTGCAAAAGGTCGATGAGAAGAAGCTCATACAGTGGCTTGGTGAAGATCGACCACGGATCGTCACTTCCGTCAAAATTATTGATACAGCCTGTGAGATACAAGGTTTCGTGGCATCAATGGAGAGGCAGGAAACGCCACTAGGAAGAACTGTTACGGCCGCATCCACCGACGATGTTCTTAGAGCATGGGAAGATATGACACAAGTCATTTCGCAATTTGATCTACTCCAACAGCACCCAGGCCTTGATATGTTCGCTCTGAGAACACGCGCGCAGATGTTTCTCGATAAGCTGGAATCTATGAACTCAGACTTCACGGAAACGTTGGGTAGAAGTGTCATTAGTGTTCGAGACGAGGGTGATTGCGAGCTTATACGACAAGCAATCAATGACCCTATTTCGGACTCTGTGGGCATTCTCAACGCTTTAAGACTGCGACAAATTGTGTATTCGGTGGATCAAATGGACACTGATCTTGTAGAAGATGATAGAGTTGCAGAGACTCAATCGTCGTTCCAGGAAGTAAAGAGCTACGAAGGATACTTTACTGAAGAGGAGAAGGAGTCGCTGAGACTAAGGATTAGACACTTGGCCGTTTTACTCAGCGCACCAAAAGATCGGAACTTCCAGACGTTACGATGTTGTCGTTGCGAACACAAAATATTTGAGCGACGCTTCATTCTCCATTTTGAGATCCCGCCAGCCTATCTTACGTCACCTGAAGACATCTTCACACTCGTAGATTTAATTGAGAAGATGAAAGCTTCCCGTCCATCGCTAGACGAGAGACTGAAGATAGGCTACATCCTTGCTATGGCACTCCACAAGTGGCACTCAGCAGGTTGGCTACACCAAGGCATCGCGAGCCCCAATATCCGCTTCTTCCGTCTCAAAGACAGCGGGAAGATTGATTTCACGGAACCTTTCATAACAGGCTTCGAATTTGCGCGTCCCAATTCTGATCCTTCTTTGGGTCGGCCAACAAGAAATTCCTACTTCGATGTTTATCGGCACCCATCTAGGCAAGGCCCTGCTCAGGAGGGTCATCGCAAGACTCATGACTATTATGGTCTAGGAGTGGTACTTCTGGAAATTGGGTTGTGGCAAAGTGCCACTAAGATGCTCCAGCTGACACGCCAGCAGATGAGCCCTGAAGTGGTTCGACTTACACTACAACAAAATTGCTCGGACCGTTTAGCGCACTATGCTGGCCGCCAGTACCAAGAAGCTGTAGAGCTGTGTTTGACATCCAGTTTCGAAGTCAATCAGGATGATAAGCACGAGTCACAGCTCCTACGGCGTTTTCACGAAGGCGTGGTCGTCAAGCTTGGGAACGGTGTCGCAGTCAAGTAAAGGTTCACTCGCGATATGTCAATATCTAGAGGCGACTAGTCTACGAAGTCGAGCAGCCTCTCGGCAAATTTCTTTCCACCCTCAGCAGCTCTACCATCCTCATGACACAAAGTATAAATTCCTGGGCTAGGCATTGTTGCTATGAGAAAAGGCCCTTTCAAAGTGTTGCTACCGTCTTCTGTAAGCCAGACCTTGTCTTCTACTTGAAACTTATTCTTTTTATGTGTGTGTCAGCATGACTTATAAGGTTTGGAAATCCCGGTGTCCTCACCTTTCGATAGCCACCTACACTGGGTCGGAAATCCGAAGGGTCCAGCACGTCATCGTTTTGACGCAATTCAGCCTTTTCGCACTAAGGTCACCGGTCTGCCAAAGGACGCAATTCCACTTACTGCCTCCGCCATTTGGTCCTCTACCTATGGATGTAGTTGATAGGCGTTTTTCTCGACGCTAGAGGAGCAGTAGTAGAAATGTTGCCTTGCTCTGCTTGATAGTTGTAGATCGAGACAGTGTTGATGATTCGATAATGGAAAAGTTAGCTCGTCATCCTGCAAGGCTGTTGAAGCTCCATTTACGTGGCATGGCCTGATTGGTGGGCAACATATGCTGACTACGACGAAGCCGCAAGAGAATACGAAGACACAGCCACGATGCGATGATAAGTATGATTCGTACCAGATTGAATTATACTATAGAGGGAGCTTACAGGTACAACTGTAGAAACTTCCGAACTTCTCACTCAAAGACATTAAACACAACATCAATCAAAATGACAAGTACAACCTCGCAGCTCAAGAATTCAAACAGTCAGTCAAGCTTCGCATAAATACATATCGGCTGATTAATGCGATCGAAGACCTGGAGGATTTTCGTCCCGGCTACCCCCAATATAGTGCTCTTCTCGCTTTGCACCCAGCCTTACAAAACGTCCGTCGGTTTACAAGAACCCGAATGAGACTACTTCTACTTAAACAGGACGAAGTAACGACGTTGGAACAATCTTTAGATCTATTGGATTCGCAAGAAGATCGTCCACTTTTCCTAGGGTCCATACGGCGGGACACAAATGCCTCCAGAAAAGCCATTATCGAGAAATTGACCTTGGCAATTTCTGAATATGGTATTGAAAACACAGAAAAGAGAACTAGAAACTGTCTGCTAATCAGAGTATAATGACTAGACACTTTACTAGAGCAATGCCATCGAGCACTAGCACTTCCTTCGGCGCAGTCACGAGATATCAAGAGCCTCAAAAAGTGGATCAAAGGCACCGCAAGCATATCTCGCCCTGAATCTGCGTATCTAGATCGCGACGAGGACATACTGAACTTGACTGGGGCTGCGGATAGTGCACTAGCACTTATTGAAGACAAAATTGGCGACTGCATCTTTTTTGTAGGACGGTGCTTCAGGAGGGTTCGTCAAAAGCCATCTCAAGAAAACTGTTCCAGAACTCACATTGATCGTAGATCAGGCCCAATTCTTGCATGAAACGCGGACATAAGGCCGTAGCAGAAGAGCACATCCTACTGCTTGGTCCGCTGATGTACGTCGTTTGTCGTGCGCTGACAACATGGCTTGCGACCATAGTATTAATGGTACCGGTCATCGTTCTCAGCAACGTTGCCAGCTCCGCTGGTCGCTTGATCACAATCGCTCTGTCAGCTGGACTTTTCCTTACCGCGGTATCGTTCTTTACAAAGGCTAGAACGGTAGAGATATTCACAGCTGGTGCTAGGTATTTACTGCCAGATACACACTTAGGTGTAATGGCTAGAAACCTGCTGATCATGTCTAGTTATGCTGCTGTACTTGTTGTTTTTACGTCGGCTAATGAGGGCGTCACTAACAATCAGCGCTGCTAGTTACAATGCGCGATCCAAGAATGTTCACATTCTTCTGTATCTGTTCGAATGACGCTAATACAGTGGCCTTGGTGGTGCGCGCGAGTTGATGCGCGCTGGAAACGTCGAGATGGGAGATATGGAAGCTGGATAAAATCACGCACAAGGCGGCATGGTGGAGACCTCGGGAGGCCTCTTCTACCACCGCCCCACCTTTTAGCCTCTTCGTCAGTTTTGTGGGCACCCAAATTAGTATACAAACCAATGCAATCAAGGGACTTACGCACCCTACCTGCGCCCAAAACCTGTAAAGCTTCTCGTATACGCCAAATTATCAATAATAACTTATTTCTAGGTGTTGCAGTTGCCCCCGCCGCTGCCCGCGCGACCATACGATGCCTGGCTACCGCTTACCACCTGCTACTTTACAGTCCGTCCTAAACCATATCGCCGCTGGCGAGAGTAACCACACGATCAATCAAGCTGTTAGAGTAAGTCGCTTGTGTATAGCAAAGTTAAGGCTCAGCCTAGAGTACTAGAGCACGCCCTACCCGCCGTAGTGTGTATGATTAGGCCGGCCGCGATTGTTACGAGAGGCTCAGCGCGCGCGTTTTAATAAGTATCTTAAGGGTCGCCCGAGCGCATACCTAGAAGAGATAAAGGACCTCTTCTACGACAAGTTCAACCTAGAGGTTAGCCTTACAACTGTATAGAGGGAGCTAGAGTGTCACGGCGCGGAGCCCACCAAAAAGAGACAAGTAGTCAAACAGTAGTACAATGATGG
>JPSZ01000006.1:0-21086 GCA_002161795.1 Curvularia sp. IFB-Z10
TGCCATTTGGTGCAAATTCAAACGTTTGGACTCCAAACGTTCGTGTAATAGAGTGAGGGAATTTCCCACTTGGAACTCCAGAAGTTCCCTCTTTGGCGCTCAATCGGCTTCACTTGCACACCCAGCTTGACGAATATGCGAGGAGTCTAGGGATTGAAACTGAATATGAAACTAACGCCATTGACTGCGCTGTTCTGTCTGTCAAAGTCGTCTCTCATGATGGACAGGAGTTGACGATAAATCCCAATGATCATAACGCTGTAGACAGGCATTTCGGGAACTCTAGTGCGCCGCACAGCCTTGACTCAATTATACTCTTAAAAATCGCGCTCATCCCGGCCGTGTTCGACCTAGAGCACAGCAAGCCGATGGAGTTGTCTGTAGACCGACCCAAAAATTGGGGAAGAATTCTTGAGCAGAACGAGAGCCATCTGGTACCGCGTCCAATCGCAATGGATGGAAGTGTGACAATTGCCCGGCCTAAAAGGTATACTAAAGGTTGTGCAATACAACAACTTTATTAACGCGATAGTTAGTAACTCAGTCGAAACGGTATGCTGGCCCACGACGATGTCATCATGCTGCGCGATCGCTACAAGCGAGTGGCATATCAGGCCCTGTCCAAGCTTTCGTCTAGGAGCGACCGCAACCTTGTGCGCAATCTGAGGAGATCTGTGAACCGATTTCACGACGATTCGCAAATGGTGAAACTCATTACGGATCACCCTATGAGGGATGATGAGGAGGACGTTGACTACAAGCCTGTCAAACGTCGTTGATCTTGATGTTTGACGATCATTTCGCTTTGTACATTTGAAGTTGGGTTATAGTGACATGCAGACGGACGAAGAACCTGCAATGGCGAAGGTGTATATGCATGAGCCATGGTGATCCCGGGGGCTCCTTGCCTTGGTATCATTTTTGCACGGTTTACATCGTTGTGAATCGACTGGCCTTGCAATTGCATGTTCACCTTTATAGGCCAAATATAGAGTAGCCATGATATGGACTCCTTTCAATATCACACGTTTCCTAAGACTAACTACGTAGGCTTTCGACTATGGCTTTACACGATATCTTTTTTTACTATTTAAACCTGATTTACATCCTCCCCAAACTGGCGCCATTGCTGTTTGATGTCTATGTCAATCTTCCCGGAGTTCGATGAAAGAAGTATTTCTCTTCCAACACACTCACTCGCATATATGACGAGGTGCTTCTAGAAGTCATCAGTACTCACTCTTCATTATATAGACCCTATCAATAATACTTGCCTTTTCTAAGGTTAATTTAATCAAGCCTTCTAACCAACGCAATAGTTTATAAACCTTTTTATTACTCTTCCCCTTAATTAGAGATAGGATATTTTCAATAATAATAAAGATCTAATGTACCTCATGGGTTCGCGGTCTACACGGGTTCGCAGTCTACTTTTACTAAGACTCTACTAAAACTACTATATTATAGTCTAATATAGTCTACTTTAGATCTATTTAAGGTAATATAATATAAGATATTATTTAGAGAGTACTACTACTATATACTTATATATTTATACGTTATACTTAGTCTAATTATACTATCTATACTATTATTGAAATAGTTTACCTACTTTAGTGCGTTTTTACTTCTTTAACTTCCTCCTATTACTATACGCGCTAAAGTCTTAAAAAGTAAATAAGCGCGCTCTATCTTTAACTATTAAAGTCTTCTTTACTTAAATCTACTTTCTTTTATATAATTTTTATTATATAGTAGCTACGTTAGCTACTTTAAACTTACTAATTTATTTTTATACTAATACTAGCTTATATATAATAATAGCTACTCTTTTGAAGACTTTTTTAAAAATCTCTAACATAGATACTAAGCGAGTCGCGCATCCAAGCGAGTCGCGCACCCCACCAACTTTCTCAACCTATTTCACTTTAACCTGCAATGGCTCTACATCGCAACACTATACTGCCTTCAACTGAGGGCGATATTTAACTTGCTATTTTATCTCTTAATTCTAGCCAATTGCAGAGCAATCGACGTGCTGCTACAATCTTTAGCGTTCCTGAGAGCACACTGCGCGACTGACGCGCTGGAAAGCCTGCCTGACGCGATTGTGAGCCTAACTTAAAGAAGCTTACTAAGCTAGAAGAGGAGGTGATTATTAGCTATATACTTGACCTAGATCAACGTGGATTTGCGCCTACGTACGCAGCTATACGTGATATAGCTGATAAGCTACTCTTAGCGCGTGGTGGCTCTCCTGTAGGTAGAGACTGGCCAAGTAACTTTGTTAAGCGTACGGACAGCCTTAAGACGCGTTTCAATTGAGCGTACGATAGGCAGAGAGCTCTATGCAAGGATCTAGTCTTAATTAGGAGCTGGTTTAAGCTTATAGAGGAGATAAAGGCTAAGTATAGTATCTGCAATAAGGACGTCTATAACTTTAATAAGGCTGGCTTTATAATAGGCAAGATCACGACTTAGCTTGTCGTGACAGGATCAGAGAGGAGAGGCAGGCCAAAGAGTATCCAGCCAGGCAATCGCGAGTGGGTGACGTTAATCGCTGCGATCAACGCTGCTGGCTGGTCAGTCCCGCCGTTCCTTATCTTCGCTGGCTAGTATCACCTATCTGCCTAGTATGAGGAGGATATCCCACGCGACTGGGCGATCGCAGTAAGCGATAATGGCTGGATAAACAACGAGCTAGGAGTAGAGTGGCTAAAGCACTTCAACGCTCACACGAAGACTCGCGTTGTTGGCGCACGTCGCCTGCTTGTCCTTGACGGCCACAGGAGCTACTACTCTCTTAAGTTTCAAGAGCTCTGCAAGGAGAACAACATCTATACGCTCTGTATGCTACCTTACTTATCTCACTTGCTGCAGCCTCTTGATATTAGCTGCTTCTTGCTGTTGAAGCGCGCGTACAGTCGTGAGGTGGAGAGCCTGATCCGCCACCACATTAACCACATCACTAAGCTCGAGTTCCTGCCAGCCTTTAAGGCAGCGTTCAGTCAATCGTTCACCTTAGCCAATATCTGCTCAGCCTTTCGAGGCGCAGGCCTTGTGCCTCTCCAACCAGACGCTGTGCTCTCAAAACTTGACGTGCAGCTACGTACACCTACTCCTCCTCCTCCTCCGCCAGAGGCCCTCTAGGAGGCTCGTACGCCGAGTAACGTACGCGAGCTTAAAGCTCAATCAACGTTAATACGTGAGCGCGTTCGAAAGCATAAGAGCTCATCGCCAGCTTTGATTATTAAGGCGATTAACCAGCTTAAGAAGGGCGCTGAGGTGATGATGCTCTTAGCTGAGCTAATGCGCGATCGGATTGCTAGCCTTGAGAAGGCTAATGAGGCAGCGTTAGCGCGCAAAAAGCGTAAGAAAAAGCGTATACAGAAGCGAGGAGTACTAATAAAGGGAGCTGGAGAGGATCTACTCGCTCAACATGAGGCTGACCAACAGATTGCTCGTGAGCAGCGTCAAGGAGGAGAGCGATCAGGCGTGAGGCGCCAGGCTCTGGCGCGCTGCACGAGGTGCAGAGAGACTGGGCATAACTCACGTACGTGTAAAAAAAATACTCTAGATACTGCTTAATCTACTCTATAAAGTTCTATATATTATATTATTACGTTGTTGAGATATATAATTATAGAGGTGCGCAAAGTTGGTAGGGTGCGCGACTCGCTTGGATGCGCGACTCGCTTAGTATCTATGTTACTATAGATATTAGTAAGCTATTTAAGTATCTCTAAATTTTTAACTTTACTAGCGTTAATTATAATTCTATTTTAAGAGTATTTCTTAGAGTTTATAATATCTAAAGCTAGATATTAATAGGTAGTAGTAATAGAGTATAACGTCTGGGACGGGGGAACCGCTCAGACGGGCGAACCGCTCACAGTGCCAAGACCCCATCAACTTTAACTATTTCTTGACTATTACACGCAATGTCTCAACACCACAACGTGAAAAACTCTTTAAAAGAATCTCAAATACAGCTTGCAATACTAGCTATTCAGAAAGACGCGACACTCAGACAGCGACGCGCTGCAGCATTATATAACGTTTCTCAAAGAACTCTTAGTGATCGACTTGCTAGAGTCTCTCCCCGACAAGATATCCAGCCTAAATTAATGAGACTCCTTGTGACAGAAGAGGAGATGCTTTGTGACCATATCCTGGACCTTGACTGGCGAGGATTTCCAGTACGCCTCTCTACTGTCGAAGATCTAGCTGATTCTTTGCTAGCTGCTCGCAACTGCGAGCCTGTTGGCCAAAACTAGGCTAAGTCCTTTGTAAAGCGTCGCCCAGAGCTTCGAACAAAGTTCAATCGAAAGTAAGACTATAAGAGAGCCCTCTATGAAGATCCTGAGCTTATACAGGGCTAGTTCCGCCTAGTACAGAATACTAAAGCCAAGTATGGGATCCAAGACAACGACATGTATAACTTCGATGAGACAGGCTTCATGATGGGCATGCACAACGCGTCAGCAGTAGTCACAGCCTCTGAACGTCGATCAAAGCCGAAATCTTTGCAGCAGGGCAACCGGGAGTGGGTTACCAGCGTGGTTTGTGTCAGCGCAGCTGGCTGGGCGATCCCACCTTTCATCATCTTTGGCGGCAAGCACCACCTCTCTGCCTGGTACAAGGAAGAAAGCCTGCCTCGAGATTGGCTTATTGAAGTCTCTGAGAACGGCTGGACGACGAATGAGCTTGGCATGAAGTGGTTGGAGTACTTTGACAGGCATACGAAAGAGCGTACTATTGGAGCCCATCGGCTGCTTATTCTTGATGGTCATGAGAGCCACAACTCGCTCGAGTTCTAGCAATACTGTAAGGAGGCAAAGATTATCACTCTATGCATGCCTCCGCACTCCTCTCATCTGCTGCAGCCTCTTGACGTGGGCTGTTTCTCGCCTTTAAAGAGGGCGTATGGGCGCCAAGCTGAGGAGATGATACGCAATGGGATCAACCATATGACTAAGATCGAGTTCCTCCCAGCCTTCCAGCAGGCCTACAGCAAGACTATCACAAAGGACAATATCTTAGGAGGGTTTCAAGGCGCTGGCTTAGTTCCACACAACCCAGAGGTGGTGATATCAAAGCTCAACGTCAAGCTACGGACGCCAACACCACCTGCTACAGAAGATCTGCCCTGGCTGTCACAAACCCCAAGCAACACCCTAGAACTCGGGTCGCAATCAACACTAGTGAAGCAGAGGATTTAGAGACATATAGATAGTTCACCAACGAGTATAGTAGTTGCTTTTAAAAAGCTAGCTAAAGGCGCTGCGATTATTGCGCATAAGCTAGTGTTGGCGCAAAAGCGTAATGCTGAGCTTGAAGCAGCTAATAAGGCCGCCACGCGACGAAAATCGCATAAAAGAAAGCGAGTCCAGAAGGAAGGGACTCTAATAGTAGAGGATGGAGAGCGATTAGCAGCCCTAAGAGAGTTTGGGGCGCGTAGTGATGGGAAGAAGATAAAGAAGAGAGTGCGCGCTGAGGTGGGTGAGCCGTCGCAAAGACACTGTAGACGCTGCGGCGAGGCAGGGCATAATACGCGCACATGCAAGCAAGTAGAAGCGATAGAATTCGAATAGAATAGCCTACTATAATTTCTTATTACTATTGTGCTTGCGTTGTGATAGTCTACAATAGTTGTGGTTTTTGGTGAGGTCTTGGCACTGTGAGCGGTTCGCCCGTCTGAGCGGTTCCCCCGTCCCAGACGTTATATATTTTTCTTATCTTTATATACTTATTAAAGTACTTTAGCTATATAAGACTAAGCTTATTAGTTATCTAGCTATTCTTAGAGACTTTAATAATCTAGTTCTAGAGTATATTACTATCTTTATAACGTACCTCACGGGTTCGCCGCTCACTCTAAAACTCACTAAAAAATCAAAACTTACAGGGATATCTATCTAGATAAGTACTAAATAATAATCTTTAAAAATTTATAGCTAGAGCTGCACCTATTTATAGATTAATAATATAGAATATAAAGTCTCTAGCTATAATATTATTAGCGCTATTTAGAAAAATCTAAAATACAGGGATTATTTTAGCGTATTTTTTATATCTCTATAACTAGTAGATAGAATATCTTAAAAATTCCTAGATATAATATTTAGATATATATTAGCTATATATAGAATTTTTAGAGTTTATTATCTAGTACTTATCTAGATAGATACCCCTGTAAATTTTGATTTTTTAGTGAGTTTTAGAGTGAGCGGCGAACCCGTGTGAGCGGCTGTTAAGAGTAGACCTCGAGTGGAAGTAATATAAGACTTCTAGTATCAAGGCTCTTGGGTTGGTTTTCGCGGATGAAGCAACGGTGTATGAACAGTGTCTTTGCAAGTAACTATTGTATTGTAAGTACTTGTACTCGTAACTTAAGTTGAACACAATGAGCCATAGGAGCTCATTGCCTATTGCTATATACTTGTCCTATCTGCAGTCTGCTCAGTTGCTCAGTACTGCCAAGCGGTACTGATCATTGAGCATCGTGCAGATGTTCCTGCAAGGTGCTCAGTTGCTCAGTAGTGCCAAGCACTACTGATCACTGATCATGTCACGTGACGGGCGGCGCCGTCCAGGGGGTTGCGGCACAGTTGCGGCGTAGTCGCGATCCTTCAAACTGCTTACTGGTCCATGCGTGTCATCGTTTTCAGGGATCGTAACAGCGGCCAAACCGTGAGGTACGTTAGTTACTATTATTATTATAATATTTATAGGTAGTAGATATTTTAGTAGAGTCTTAGTAAAAGTAGACCGCAAACCCGTATAGACCGCGAACCTGTAAGGTACGTTAAGTATAAGTATCTATAATATAATAGTTACTTATAAAGATACTAGTTATACACCATTACTTTATCTGCGAAAACTAACCTAAGAGCCTTAACACTAGAAGTTTTATATTACTTCTACTCGAGGTCTACTCTTAACAATAGGTGTCTATTAAATTAAGGCTCGTTTAACGTCCCACGCACTCCTATATGCCTCTGAGTGACTCTACTACTAATACTGATCTAACTAGTCTTGCCTGTGCCGTTACACTGTAATTTGGGATTTTTGGTGGGATTTTAGGTGTCTCACGAACCTGTGAGGTACGTTAAAAGATAATTTTAAGCAAAATAGCTTATTATAATTTTGATTTACTATTACTATTATACTATAATAGTCGTATAATAGTCGTGAAGTTGATAGGGTCTTGGCAGAGTGACCGGTTCGGTCTACTGACCGACTCACTATACAGATACGTTAACTACAGTGGGGTGACAAAAAAAACGCCAACTCGAAAAAGTTCTAGTTTTTAAAGGTTTATTACTCAGCGAATATTCTAGCTATACCTATAAGAGTTAATTCGTTGTAAAGCCAAGAGCTTCTAGTTTCTTCTAGTGGACCCCCCTGATGCTTAGTCAGCAATCATGAGGAAATATCTATATATCTTATATATATAAATATATTTATATATATAATAGATTTAAAGATAATTATTAATAAAAACAGTAGTTTTCTTACCTGGCTGTATCCGAGGTTTAATATTTGGTATAAGACACCTCCTTATATAATGATGATTGCGGTGTTTAATAGTAGTATATGGCGTTTTAATTACTACTAGATCTGATCTTCCACCTATCCAAATAGCTCCCCAAACTTGGATAACTATATCATGAGCTATTACTTAATTAGTAAGCTGGCTTTTTAACAACTAAAAATATAAAGAAAAACTAGATCTAAAGTAGATTATTTTAGCGTAATAAAGGTTTTTAATACTTACTTGTATTCTTAGTAGAATAAATCTTTTGATTTTGACTAGAATTTTGCCGTTTTCTTACGTATTCTGATCTAGATCCGTGCCCACGTTCTATACCAGACTCATCAGAGAATATAATCTTAGTAAAGTCAATATTACTAAGCTGCTTTAGCATTTTCTTGGCGTAAACTAGCCTCTTTTTAGCCTTTTCCTTATCCAAAATTGGTTTTTTATAGGCCCTTGATATACTCCAGCCTTCAGCTTTTAGAACTCTTTGTAAGGTTCTATTAGAAACTTCTAGATTATTTTCTCTTAATAATCTCTTATTTGTCTTTTTTGGGCTTCTAGTGATATCCCTATTAATAGCTCTTTTTGCCCTAGCAGATACCTTCGAAATTCTTCCTCTGCTATCTTTTTTTTGCCAAGAAATATCTTTTTTTTTCTTTTTAATACGCTTAATAGCGCTATAAATTGATTGTGGGCTCTTTTGGTAGTAGGATATTATATTTTTTATTGAGGTATTTGCTTCAAGAAAACGATTGATTTCAGCTTCGAATTTAGAGAATTTTGGATCCATAGCGAGAGAATACAGTTGTAAGTTGCTTAGGGAGAAAGGATAATAATATATAGTATAATATTACTAATAGCTGACTAAGCTATTGCTTATATAAGCAATAGTGGGAAATTTCGATTTTTGATATCTCAATAATAAGATAATATACTAGAGTCTAATAGCTATTTACGTAATCCTTACTAAGCTTTGAATAGCTAGCTTAGTTCCTAGGTTAATATAAAAATAGACTGGCGAGTGATTTAATATCCTAGTTTTAAGTTTCTCAATATCTAACTTTAGAGAATTTTAATTACTCTCTATTCCTGACTAAGCAAGATGTGGGACCGTTAGAAGAAACTAGAAGATCTTGGCTTTACAACGAATTAACTCTTATAGGTATAGCTAGAATATTCGCTGAGTAATAAACCTTTAAAAACTAGAACTTTTTCGAGTTGGCGTTTTTTTTGTCACCCCACTGTATATTTAATTACAAGACACTAGCTACTAACTCGCCTAAAACATTTGCACATTCATCTCGTCAGCATGGTTAATCGAAACAAATCTTTGTCTTCAGCTGTCATAGCATGCCGGGTATGTCTGAGGCCCGATTTGCGGGGGAGGTGGTGTCGTTCGGCTCGAAGGCTCGTCGATAGGCTAGCTAGAAAGTCCCTTGGTAGCTGTGTTTTGTGTTGTAACTATTGTGCTAGAGAGTGTTTGGGCTGCTTCGTTGCATCTCCTATTGCTATATATAGTGGGCTGTTTTACTTTAATATGTTTGTCGCAAACGGTGCTATGTAGCAAGTCGATGTTTCCCCTCTTTCAGCTTCGCTACCTTTTTGCGGTGTTGTACTGCTGTGTCATGATTATAGAATGCTTAGTTACCTCTCGTTTGTCTCGCCACACAGTGCATCTCGCTACGCAGTGATGGACATTAATTCTATTAGCATGATGTGTAGGTTCAAGAACCCAACGGCTTGTCAGGACAGACCACTCGCTTAGCTGTCCCACTCGCTATGCAGTCACGTCAAGATACAGTAGCTATGTGAGAATTACTATGAGATAGCTGTATATCAGTCTTCGGCGCTCACTGTTACATAAATTTCACCAGCACCTGATGCTGGTATTGAAAAGTGCAACATAGAGGCCAAGTGAGGATTTTATGTGACCAGATAAGTATTGTCATCACCAGCCTGCTTGTCCAACTCCATCATCTCGTTAACCGACCAATCTGTGTACTCGTAGCCAGGAGGCAAGTTAGTATTCTTAAAGGGCAATCCCTTCTCTAGATGTTCAACTACTGCGTCATAGTTCTCATACGCGTAAGCTTCTGCGTCCGCTCCGTATAGCCAGTCTGGCTGTGGCATCTTAATGGACTCCGGGTTTTCTTGAACAGCTTTCCAATCCGTTTGGTGCCATTTATGACGGGTTTCCCACCCTATACGTTGGGTTGCTGTAGTTCTTTCAAAACTAAAGCAAAGAACGTTCGTCAGTACTTAGTACTCTAGATACAAGCTCTCTCACTTACCGTAATTTTTCAAAGACCTTGATCGCAGTCGGTAATTTTGCCTTACCAGCCTTCTCCACCACAGCAGCGAATGCGGCTGCATCTTCCACAGCCTGGCCAGCACCAGAGCCTGAAGTTGGCAGATGCGGATGAGCAGCATCACCCATAATTACCACCCTTCCGTTGTCGGACACCCATTTTTTGATGGGGTCTCTCCAGAGCAACTTATAATCAATAAGAACTTCCTCAGGGATGTGCGAAAATATAGCGCGCAGAAGTGGATCCCAGCCTTCAACACATGCCAACATATCTTTGATTTTGCCAGGGTAGTTCCATGATTCTTCCACAGTATAGGTATCTCTGTGGGTGATGAATACCGCCACATGCCGTAGGCTGTTGTTAACATTCACAACTGCGTGTTGATCTGGTCCGATCCAGACAGTCGCGGAATCCCTTCCCGATGATGCAAGGTGATGGGTCAAAGGGTCGTCGAGAAGGCGGTCTAGAGGGAACCATGACCGATATGTGGCAAAGCCGCTTCGCTTAGGAGCATCAGGAGCTGATGTGATATACGACCGTGTCTTGCTGTAGACTCCATCTGCCCCAATAACTGCATCTGCTTCGAGCTTCTCCCCATTGACCAAAATTCCAGCCTTGTTGCCATCTTCCCAATGCTCTGAAACTCTCGCACCGAACATGACCTTCACTCCTTGCCTGATTGCTTCCTCATACATCTCTTTCTGAAGTCGAGCACGGCTGGTCCAAGCATTTAGGTGGCCATTGTATGTCTGTGCCATTGGTTGATTGAGTAGAACTTGTCCAGCACTATTTCGAATGGTGAGAGTTTCCATCTTGGATGAGGTCTCTTTTAAATCTGTCCATACAGCGGGCCATTTCTCCATGACTGTCGTGCCATTAGAAGTGAGTATGATCACATCGCCTATAGAAGAATTAATCGTCGCCACAGTCCACCTAGTGCCTATACACTCACCTGACTCCGATAGTTTTGTTTCCTTTTCGAAAAGATGGACCTCACATCCCTTGCGCTGTAGTTCGATCGCGCAGGCTAACCCTGCAAAACCGGCGCCGATTACAAGGAAACGAATGGTCTGATCGTCTTTCATTATCGACCTCCGGGAAAATATAACCAGTGACTGCAGCTGTAAATTGTGCCGGGACAGCTCTTATCACAGAGTTCAATAATGGCTGCAAGCTTTGTTGGTTGCAGTACATTGGGCAGGTTGGGAGATGTATTTATGCTCCTGGTGAGTGGGCGAGGTGCGAAATGTAGTAGGGCCGTAAGCCCATACGGACGACCACCCGGACTACTACGTGGTGATAAAGCTCGGCCGAAGTCGTGTTTGATCGTAATTAGATATTAATTTTGTGAGTACCCCAATACCACCGAGGACGGAAAAGGCTCTTTTATGAGGGAGATCACTTAATTGAGTTTAGTCCTAACGTACATGTTACACGGGGTCGGCCTATACTTCTCTAGTCTCGGTCCAATTTGGGACGAGATAGCTGAACGCGGTAGATATGCTTTAGGTAGCGAATCATCTCCTATGACAAATTAGACGGGAAACTGCATACATTGCTTAGTAGGCGTTGCAGAGTACCCAGCTGGACTTTTGCCCAGAGACCTGATATGTTCATCCGAGACTCGAATGCAGTTGTTAACAACTGGTTATTTAGGAATGGGCGGAGACCCTTGCGTTTATCATTATCAGCATATGCCCACCATTCATTTTCTAAGAGCTTATCATCCTATCAACGGTTTAGGAGTAGTTAGATTTTGAGAAATTTCCTCATCGAGAGGCCGTTCATCAATCAAGAAGGATCTAACGATTCGTCGAATGTGTACCCCAAGCAGTGCAGCCTAACGGAAACCAATCGGAGCTGGCGGATGCTGGTCGGAATTATCTTGGGCGACCACTTTATCTGATGGTGCTAGAGCTGCACACCCCAGCTTTCAACCAATTGCACACTGAGTCGTACCTCGGCCGAGTTACTTAAGAGCAATGTTAGCCTGATCGAACGTTTAATCAGATAAGACTACGTAATCTCCGATGTTTGTCCGTGTGAGTCAGGGGCCAGCAAACTTGACGCTAACTTCGTATTTGTTGATCTATCCCTTATGGGGCGCGTGCGAGTTCGGATGCTGACGTTGCTCCGAAATCTCCGCTCCGACCAATTCATTAAGAAAGCCGAGAATTGGTAGCATATGTACGGCGCAAGCCCCGCTTCATTAGAGGTTTAACCTAAGTTTTAAAGCATTGCTTTCTAATAACGTACCTCACGGGTTAGTAGCTTACATGGGTTAGTAGCCCACGTTTACCAAGCCCTTACTGAAACTACTATATTATAGCCTAAAATAGCCCACTTTAGTCTTATAACGTACCTCATGGCTTGGCCGGACACCTGGCTTGGCCGGACACTTTTGCCAAGCCCTCACCAAAACCACTATATTATGGCCTAAAACAGCCCACTTTGGGCCTGTATCGTGCAATGTGATACGAGATATTATTCAGAGACTACTTCTACTACTTGCTTGCACGTTCGCGCGTTATGCCCAGTCCCATTGCACCGTCCACACCGCCGATGGGATGGTTCACCCCCTTCAGCGCGGTTCTGCTTCTTTAACTTCTTCCCGTCACTACGTGCCCCAAAGTCCTGAAGAGCGGATAAGCGCGCCCCATCTTTAACTGTTAAGGTCCCCTCTGCCTAAACCCGCTTTCTTTTGTGCGATTTTTGTCGCGTTGCGGCCTCATTTGCTGCCTTAAGCTCAGCTATCTCCTTTTGCGCCAACACTAGCTTGTGCGCGATAATAGCTGCCCCCTTTGAGACCTTTTCAAAGGCTTCCACAATAGACGTTGGCGAACTATCTATATGCCTTTGAATCCTCTGCTTCACCAGCGTTGATTGCGACCCTAATTCTAGGGTATTACTAGGCGTTTGGGACACCCAGGGCTGGTTGTTGATGGGTAGGGGTGATGGAGTGCGCAACTGGACATCAAGGGCGGATATAACCTGTTCTAGGTTAAATAGGACTAATCCAGCGCCTTAAAACCCTCCTTAGATATTGCTAGAAGTAAATAAGGCGTTAAAAGCCCGCTTAAAGTAAGATAGGAACTCTTGTTTGGTAATATGGCTAATCTAGCTGCGCATAAGCGATTTGACTTAGCGTCCATAGGCCTGCTTTAAAGGGGCAAAACAGCCCACATTAAGAGGCTGCAAGAGGTGGGACAAGTGTGGAGGCATGCAAATAGTAATAATACTGTAATCTTTGCAGTATTTTTAGAAATCTAGCGAGTTGTGGCTCTCATGGCTGTTAATAATAAGCAGGCGGTAGATACCAACCTTCTTCGTCTTTATATGCTTATTAAAGTGCTTTAGCCACGTAAGACCAAGGTCATTAGTCATCCAGCTATTCTCAGAGACCCTAATAACCCAGTTCTGTGGTATATCGCCATCTTTGTACTAGCTAGAGAGATGGTGGCGCGTCTTGAGTATAATGAAGGGCGGAATCGCCCACCTAGTCGCATTAATGCTCTAGATGACCGTTGCCCACTCTCTATTGCCAGGCTAGACAGTCTTTAGCTGTCTATGTCTCTCTAATACTGTAATAACAGCTCTAGGGGCAATCTAGCCTATTATAAAGCCCGTCTTGTTAAAGTTATACGTGTTATTGTCCATAATACCATACTTGGCTTTCATGCGGGCTACCAGGTCAAACCAGGCTTAGATAGTCCTAGGATCCTCACAGAGGGCTCTCTTATAGTCGTACTTGCGATTAAAACGCGTTGCAATCTTGGATCAACGTTTGACGAACGTACTAGGCCAGTTTTGTCCAACCTGGTCTAGATTGCGCTCAGCGCGTAGAGAATTGGCCATATTAGCTACGTCTGCGAGTCTAGAGGGAAATCCACGCGTATTAAGCTCAAGTATATGCTCAACAATCACGTCCTCTTCAAACTTTGTAAGATTAATTAATTTAGGCCTACAATCTACTTATGAAGGTCGTCCTGCGCGTCGGTCGCTCAGTGTTGACCAAGCAATATTATAGATAGCTGTAGCGCGTCGTAATAAGAGATTCGCGTTTTGTTTAAGAGCTTAAAGAGCAAGCTGTATCTAACGTTTATTAGAAGGCTCTAAATGTTGTTATTGTTGCGACATTTGTAGGTAGTAGTAGTTTTGGTGAGGGCTTGGCAAAAGTGTCCGGCGAAGCCGGGTGTCCGGCCAAGCCGTGAGGTACGTTATCTATTTAAACATTATTATAATAGTATTTGCTACGGCGAAGTAGTAGGTAGATAGGCAGGGGTAAAACGCGCTATCCAACCATTGTTCACAAGGGACCATAGTTTGGTTTGGCATAACGAGTAGAATAGGGATTGAGGATAGGATAGGCCTCTTTCGCCACCTCATATCGGTTAGGTGTTGGCGAAATTCTATACAAAAAACCGGAGGGAGGACGCTCACGCTAGAACTAAAACGCGGAAATGAAGGGGCTGATTCGCGCTAGACTATAATAAGCGAGAATCAGCATCTGATCCGCGTCGCATCAGCGTGTTTTTGATTCAGGGTGCGCAATTACCTGATTAGGATGAATCGGGGGTCAGATTCACGTAGCATCATATACTAGGGTCGATTCTGACCCTAATCCTGTCGGGGATTGATGATAGGGTAGAAGTTGCATCTGTTTTGAACATCGTTTGGATGGTATTTGCTACTGCGAACTGGTGGGTAGATGAGCAGGGGTAAAACGCGCTATCCGACCATTGTTCCCAAGAGACCATAGTTCCGTTTGGCATAATGTGTAGGGGAAACTTAGTACAGGACAGGGGTTTGGTCAGGTGCAGCAGGCTTGAGCCAGGTGCAACATGTTTGCTCTGTACATTCCATGAGTGAGATATGATTCGTTGCTCAGCTTATTCTAAATACCAAACTGATTAGATAAGATGACTAAGAAGAACCATGTTGTAGTGCAGGTTACATGATGCTGAATTATGGTCAGAACTTGGACGACTTCGGATTATACCATGTCCTGTACAGAACATTTATGCCATTGACAGTTTTGAAATCCCAATTTGCAAAGTCTGGGGGTTTGCGCTGACCATCATCTACCCAAAATCCAAAAGCCCAAAGCCGCGCGTTATTTTTGTCAACCGAAATATTCTCGAGCTTTTTCCAGTCCTCCTTTAAACCTTCGGTGAAGGTATCCCTGGTTTCATTGGGTGATTGGCATTTCATCTCGAAATAATGCCATGCTTGACCATCGCCGCCATAGATTGCCAAGTCCGCACGCCTTAATTTAGGATATGCGAAAACTTCTCGGCGTAGTAAAGTACCGTGTGCACCGGTTTCCATTGCAAGATAGTATCCCAAGTCGGATTGCACCCATGCTTCCCAACCATACCCTAGGTGGACGATTCCCGGGATTTTCCGATTGTTCTCGCTAACCCAGCGTGAGATAGCTCTTTGGACCGCCTCTGGCTTTTCAGGGGTGTAAGCGCTCGACTCCATCAGAAAGTAAACCTAGACCGAAGTGGATGGTCAACAAACTTTCTGGTATATCATGCTTGCAATTGATCGGAAACACTAACATGGTAAGAACTTCCATGAAAGAATTGCTGATGTAAATGACTAGGTCTTCCGTACTCTGTGGATCAAGGTAGGTTGGCGATTAACCTCGAGGAGGATAAAGGAGTGGCGTTTTAAATAGTCGAGCAGACAGTGCCCGGCGCGATGCCCTGACCTTAGCTGGGAGCGCGATAGTGCATGCTGACAGCCAGCGAAAGGGTTAAGACATGTTCGCCTGCTGAAAGGTGCGAGACTTCAAGTCAAACGCCACATCCATTGTTCTCCATATGTTACAGTCAGCCCTCTGACCGCCCCGCATGAAGCTAAACACGCGAACCGTCACACAATGGCCTGACATTTGCAAACTTTGTTTACCCTCTGCGGTTCCTAACATAGTAACCTCTTAATCAATCTGATTTCACATGTCCCCTTGGGAGTGAATGATTCGCGATATATATTAGTAGAAGCTTTTATTTACTTAGCCAAGACTTCCGAACCCACTTTTAGAACATGATGGATGTGGCACAGGATCAGGTACGCTTGTCTCTCCAATCATACGAAAACGTATTACACTCGATTTCTCGCAAAGTCCTGGCATCGAGGCATTGTACAGTCGCTAGCGAAACCGGCTTCCCCGCACGATCTAGACGGACAAGCTGTAGCTCATAGACTAGTTCCATTCCTCAGCCCACAGAGTTTCAGCCGCTCTTAGTCTGCTAATTTCTAGTTTACCGATTATTGGTGCCTATGTATGGAACGCTCTCATCCATGTTGTACACGCTCTCTTGCAGGATGGGAGGACTACTAAGCTGCTTCGCAGTCACTCCAAACCATGCCACTATTTTGGATGAGACAGCACAGCGATTAGCCAGATCCCTACTTCACCTCCACATGTATGATATCCAGTGCGGATTTTGCCGGGGCTAGTAGAAGAAAGCGCAAGGATGCGCTCGAGAAGCAGGCGCGGTGGTTAGTAGCTAGCACATAGACTTTCGATTATAAGTGGGGGTAATTAGAACTTGTTGCAGCCCCATGTGAGGGGAAGCCGGTTTCGCTAGCGACTGTGTTGGAATAAGTCGATGAGCGATTAGTGCAGTTTAGTTTTGTAGATGACGAATGGGTTGCATCAGATTCGTATCACTCTGCCAATGCCAATTCGCCAAGGTTCTAGGACATATTTAAGTGATTACAGATAATCAAGGTCATCAGCATCCTTCGATTCTAGTCAACCATATACAAAGGGCACTTCGGTTGACCAGCATGGGCCCAGCAATCTCTAAATTCCTTGAGAGTATTGAAAATCAAGACGAGAAGAAGAAAACGGCAAATGACGCCTTGAACGCTCTGAAGAACCTCTGCGATGTTAAGGCCAAAGCCTTCTTCGATGAAATCGTGTCCGATACAGCGAGTGCTGGGGCTAAGCTACTGCCCGTCGACAAAGTCACTGCCAAAGATTATCAAACATACTGCAACTTCAGTAAAGATGCCCAGAAAACTGCAGATGAGATCAACAACGTCATTGGATCCTTTGTGAAAGGCGAAATTGTAAGTGTTGCTTCGGTGCTGTGTTATCCTCTTGACTTATGGTCATATAGCTACAAGGTCTCACCACGACAATCAGCTCCGCTATCAATAAGCTCATAGGCGCGGTCAGTGCCAACGCGAGCGAACGGAGAGGCTATGCGATTGCAGTAGGTCCCATTGGGGGCATATGTGAGTATTAGTTGAAACTAAGCCAAAGTTAAGCTGACTGTCTATAGATCGAGTGGACTATTTGCTGTACTATTACAAATACAGTTCGAAAGCAATCGCAGATGTTTGCGAAGAGATGCTTCTCCAATGCTGGGTAATTTCCTCAGTTAACGTTGACCAACTGAACACAAATACTCTCAATGTTATTCTCCAGCAAGGCTACTCTCCTAAAAAGGACGAACAAGAGGATGACTTCAACAAACGTCTTGAGGGGCTTAAGGATCAGGTCATCAAAGAGTTGGACAATGATACCGTAAGAAAGGCGGTTCTGAAGCATAAGACTGAATCAGCGATTACCAGTCTGAAGTAGTAAGAGTCGATTTCTGTGCAAGTTGCACTTACTTTGGTGGATATGTATGCTCAAGACTATCCGTAGGGTGCTGATATTTCGACATCTTTTTTTGATATTGGACACAATGGACAGATCAGGGTCAGATTGTACCACGGAGGATTCATTACTTGTGGCTCTTCATCTTTAAACAGCCCTCGTATAACACTACCAGTTGGAATAAACAGAAGCGCACCATATTCCTGAAGTGGACTACTCTCAATAGCCGATTTGTGGTACATGATGAACCGCCGTGCATCTCGAACCACTTCCATGGTCGAGGATGCGGACGTTCTCTCCTACTTTTAGTCAGTAAATGACTCTGTTACGTGGTATAAGCTGGCAGGATATTACTTTGGTAAAGGTTTCTAGACTGATCATAGAGTCTACTCCCTTCGACATGCTCATGCAAAGGCTTAAAGCTTTGAGCCAGTAGAGAAAACTCTTCCTTAGAAAGCTGTCTACAATACCTTCACTCCCAAGAACACTTGCGTTATATAATGAATAGTCGAGGCTCTGGTCGCACAGGTGATTAATCTAGTAGATACACGAGTACCGCAACGCCGCTAGCGGATTAGGCTTAGGCTGTTGTACCCGCTCTACACGGTATCCCAGCCTATCTAGCTAACACATATCTTGCTGGAGATTTTTGGACATAACCTGGATAGATCTAGAAAAGATGTCTCGGTGCACCTCCCTAGCCCTAGACGGGAACACGCTGACGGCCGCTTTGTCTGATAAGAAATCCCTAGCTGACTAGTGAATAATGTATACATAATCTTCCTACAAGGTTAGAAACAAGCTACACATATTTACTATATATATGAGCTCTATGATAAAGGTTCTTCTGAAAATAGTGACAATAACTCATCCTACGATGAAGAGTGCCTTGGTAACAGTAGTTATGTCATTCGGATAGTTAGTACATATTACAATTTGTTTTTAGAGGCAGCCTCCTTCTACAAAGTTACCTAGCTATAGTGAAATTCGCCTAGCTAGGTCCTTAGGAATAGATCCCTAAAAACACAGAAGAACAAGCTTAATAGCTGCGAAAGTCTAAGTTACTAATTAACACTATAGCTTAGGATATACACTTTATTATAGACTATTTAGCTAACGTGGCATTAACTAAAAAAGCTTTAGCACGTAATAGCTTTAGTTATAGCTAGCTTTAGTGCGTAGGTAGTTTAATTATAGCTAACTAAAATATGTAGAAGCGCTAAACCCTATTATAACTAAGAGGTCTAACTAATTACTTTCTTATAACCCGTTATAAGAGGGCTAATCTCCTACTATCTTTTCTATATTAAGTAATACGCACTATCTCCTATAAGTAGCTGCTTATAGGTTACTATTACTTTAATATTAGTAAGTGCAAACTCTAATATGTAGTAAGTAAGCACGCCCTTATAAGTAAGAATAGTCCTATATAGCTCTACTATAGTCTAGGTTGCGTCTACTACTAGTCTAAACAAGCATCCGCTCTAATAGCACCTACTATACACGTATTTAGCTTGCTATAATGTATTAATTTACTACGTATTCTTATTCTTATATTATATATTTATCTAGTAATTATGCCTAGCAACGTTTAGTAACCTAAATACGCTATACTAAGACTCTTATTATAAGTGTAAACGCTATCTAATAGATAGCAGTCGCTATAATACTAGAGGTGGGGAAATAAGAGTATAACCTCTTAGAGAAGCCGTATTTTAGCGTTGTAAAGTTGTTTTAACACGTTAGTTTATATATAGTAATATATAATAATATAATTAAATAAGCGTGCTAACCTATAGAATAGAATAAAATAGTCTCTAGTTAATAGCTATAGCTAAATATAAACGCCTAAGTTAGTAAGCCCTATAACTTTTAATAGCTTAGAATCTTATAACAGATATAGACCGCCTACTAGCCTAAGCTTTAGCTAAGCCAAGTGATATAGCTGCGCTAGTCCTTGCTCGTTTTTGGCATCAAGTAGGTTAGTCTACCATGTCTTAATAAGGTGGACTAAGCTCGCTCGCAGCACTATCGTAAAGACTAGAAAGCTGCACGCTATCTTAGATAGCATTTGTATTAGGCTGCATTCACATGTCATCTTTATTAAAAGCTATTAAATAGAATGAAGTACATGCATTAGGACTAACTTGAAGAAACGATAGCGTGAACTTAATAGTAAGAAACCCTCATCGTCAATCTAATGCCACTACCATGACAAATCTCACCATTTAGATGCCCTCACACTATTCAAGTGATCTGGGATATTGCCTGTGTGATACTTAGTTCTTGTTGTGCCTCGAGGCTAGTTGTATGTACTTATGTACTGTACATAGCAAGTTGATGTTTCCCCTCTTTCACCTTCGCTACCCTTTTGCGGCATTGTACTGCTGTGTCATGATTATAGAATGCTTACGCTTTTAATTGCGCTTACGGGCAGTAAGCAAGCACTAAGGATGTAGCTTAAAACACTGCACCGCAATTCTTCTAACCACGCCATAGTTACGTAACATACATAGTAATTAGTATACCTTAGCACTACTAAGAATATAGAAGAGCGAACGTATTACGCGTACGCGTATAGGTGCGTACGTGCATGTAAGATAGAGTAAAGGGGCTAGATAATTGCTAGATTAGGAAAGGTTATAAGAAGTAGTAAGATAAATTTATAGGGGTAAAACGCGCTATCTAACTATAATTCCTAACGAGACTATAATTCTATTAGCATAATGTGTAGCGTACTAACTAGATTTTATAATCTTTAGAAAAATTATAAATAACTTACTTAAACTAATAACGCTTATAAGCAGTAAGTAGTTTAGAGGATGCAGCTTAAGACGCTAGCGTTTATTAAATTTAATTTATTACTATCTCTAAATTTTAAATATTAGTTATAATAATTAATTAGAAGTAAGAATATAAAAGCGACTCTAAGTACTTTAACTAATTATATCTTACTATTAAGAGTATAATAGTTTAGGAGGCTTATACTAGAATTAAGGGCTAATTTGCGCTACACTATAATAGGCGGAAATTAGTAACGTCTGGGATGGGTGAGTGACCGGGATGGGCGAGTGACCGAAAATGCCAAGACCCCACCAACTTTGTCCATTACATGACTATTACACGCGATGGCTCAACAAAACAACGTGCAAAAGCCTTCAAAAGAATCTCAAATACAGCTTGCAGTGCTAGCTATCCAACGTGACGCGACACTTAATATACCGCGCGCTGCAGCAATCTATAACGTGTCTGAAAGTACACTAAGACGAAGACTCGCAGGAAAGCTCTCTCGACAAGATTGTACGCCCAAATCAATGAGGCTCCTTGTGACAGAAGAGGAGACGATTGTCGACCATATACTGGACCTTGACTATCGAGGATTTCCACTGCGCCTCTCTGCAGTCAAAGATCTAGCTGATTCTTTGCTAGCTGCTCGTAACTGCGAGCCTGTTGGCCAGACCTGGGCTAAGACCTTTGTAAAGCGTCGACCAGAGCTTCAAATAAAGCTTAATCGAAAGTACGACTATAAGAGAGCCCTTTGTGAGGATCCTGAGCTTATGCAGGGCTGGTTCCGCCTAGTACAGAATACCAAAGCCAAGTATGGTATCCAGGA